>RJWM01006966.1:0-15179 GCA_004363535.1 Dasyprocta punctata | reverse complement strand
TACGGCCGCCAGGTAGACCGGGGCGCCGGCCCCCACGCGCTCGGCGTAGTTGCCCTTGCGGAGCAGCCGGTGCACACGGCCCACGGGGAACTGGAGGCCGGCGCGGGAGGACCGAGTCTTAGCCTTGGCGCGAGCCTTGCCACCCTGCTTGCCGCGTCCAGACATAACTGTTCCCACAAACAAAAGCACTACTACCCAAGAAATGGTACAAGGTCTGCCATAAGAGGCCTGGCCTGAGAAGTATTTATACTGACTAAAGCTAGGCTTGTGCTGGTTTGTCATTGGTTAAAAAACTAACCAATGGAAAAGCGATATTTGCATCCTTAATTTGCATATAACCCTTTCTTCTGATAAGGTTTGTGTTATGCAATCACCAATATCTGACTGAATGATCCTTTCCTTGAATACCAGTAATAACTAGATCAGTTTGATATTCTCAAAACTTCTTAAACATGAGTAGGCGTGTATATGTTTATAGACTTTTCATTACTGATCCTTTTCAAGGTAGCTACTAGTATTTTAGATATGAACAAGTTTAAGATTATTTCTGAGTAGATAACTTTTAACACATACTTCCAGCATTGTTTTAGCTCTTTAAATGTCACCGTGGAAGGCTGGGAGACAGGGAATTCATTCAGTCACATCAAGAACCTATAATCAATTGAATCATGGATGGGGACAAATATCTTCCATTCATCCATATCAATTTGAGCCAAGCAAATCAATAAGGAGGTGGCTTCTGCTACTTGTACAATAACTTAATCCTGTCAGCAAATACCTTAAGATCAGGTGGCTTCTGCTACTTGTACAATAACTTAATCCTGTCAGCAAATACCTTAAAATCAGTAAATTGAAAGATTAGGAATAAAAAAAATGGATTTTTGCCTTTGAAAGTGTTGTGAAAGGGAGGTGCTAGAGATGGTAATATTGGAGATCATTTGTTTCATGCAATTATGAGAGAAAAGGAGTAACAACTCCAACCACAAAGACAACGAAAGCAATTTAGTTTGAAGTGTACTGGTTTGCATATGACTTTTGTTTTTTTCTCTTAGAAGTCATAAAAATATAATGTGACTTGAAAACAAAATTGCCAGCATTGAGGTTTCATCATGTAGAGGTAAAGGTTTTGCTCTATTTTTATTAGTTGATTGGGCTCTGTAATAGTACTTGTTGCCAAAACCCACATCTGAGATGTTGTCTACAGCAGAGCTAGTGGGAAACTGATAATGTATTCCCCAAACGTGATCTCACAAATTAGTGAATTTAGTTGACCAAAAACAGGTAAACTAAAAGGCTTACTCCGTTTTCATTGAAATGTGTAATTCCAAGTGTATGAGTTTCAGATCTTGGAACACAGCACTTCAAAACAGTGATCACTAGTCCCAAGGAGTTATTAAGAATTTGAAGCAAGGTTCATCCAAACTAAGATGATTTATAAATATGAAAAATAATATTTAAAAGATGTAAAATACATCACTTAGAATTATTTTTATTAATTATATTTGTTATATAACCACTAGAAAACTTCACATTATATTTATTACTATTGGACAATTTATTACTACTGGACAATGGAGGCTCCAATGACATTCTAGATATACACTCTGGGAGGTGACCATATGAAGTGGTCACAACATAGATATATAAAGATTTATTTCACAATGGGAAAGTAAAAGCTTTTGAAAGCCTAGATTTCAGTGTATGTGTCCAATATTAGACTCTGTCACTCACTGGACAATACAAAACTGGAACCAAGAATACTTTAATTTCTTGATTATTTGCTTAGGGTCATTTGTATACCTTAGAACACTAGTTAAAACAGAAGGTATGCATCCCTTCTTTTGAAAAAGATTAATGACGGTAACAAATCTTAAAAGAAATCTCTAGTTGATGTTCTCCAGATCTGTAAATTGCATTTCTCTAACAGAATTTGTAAGGCAGTTCAGATGCTTTCAGTACTTCAAAAGTCACTGTTTAAAAAAACAAAAAATGAACAACTATACCCATTGAATGTAAAAACAGTTAGCTTGAAAATAGTAGCTGGAGATCTACTCTCCTATATTATCACATTAAAGCAACATATAATCATTTCAAAAGCATGAAATTCAAAACAATAGGCCACAATTCTGTGTAATCCTTCTGCTAAGCACAATTAAAGATCTCTGCCAGGCATGGTGGTACAGAGCTCTAATGCCAACACTTGGGAAGGTGAAACAGGATGATCACCATGAATTTGAGGCCAGCCTTAGCTACATAATGGGACCCTGCTTCACATAAACTCACACACACACACACACACACAGTTGCTGTTGCATATAAGAAAACCACAAGGAATGAAAGATAGAAAGGAAATAGGTTGACTGTGAACCTGAAGGTCTGAGGAGCAATTCAATGTTGTGCTAACGGGTTTTCTTTTCTTCTCATATAACTTAGACTATATCAAAATACCTAAACGCATGTTATTCAAGTTCAATTATAAGACAAGGTGGTGTTGAGTAAAACTATTTGAAGAAGGAGCACTGAAATTTTCATAAATTTGACAATACATTTCAAGAAACTAAATGACCCTCAAATAAAATAAACGTAAAGAAGCTTAGTGAAACAGCTGGTAATGAAATTTATAGAAGCTAAAAACAGAAAATAGTGCATGCTAAGCAAGGTGTCTCCCACTAAGCTACGTGTCCAACATCCAAAGCAAATAGCTTTAAGGCAGCAAAAAGGAAAAAACAAGTGAGTTCAAGGACAGCCTTTCTACATAGTGAGACCCTGTCTTAAAATGACAACAGCAACAACAAAAAAATTGAATGCTAGCATATTAACACTCTGGTAATGACTATACACAAATTTTGAAGATAGGAAAATGGAGATAAACTTTAAAATACTGTATAGATTTTACTGGGTCTATAAAAGCCACCTCTATTGTTTCCCCTAGAACAATATCCTGAGTATGTAGAGGAGCATCAAAAAGTACTGTGGGGAGCTGGGGATACAGCTCAGTGGCATACCACCTGCCTCACAAGCATGAGGTCCTGAGCTCAATTACTGAGTACCAAAAAAAAAAAGTATTGCAGTAATGTGATTCATAATTCCAAAAAATGGAAAGTCAATAAAAGGTCAGTACCTATAATTAACTATTACAAGCATTAAAACTTAAATTTTAAAGATAATAGTAAAGCAAAACTTTTCTCTCATCTACACGATATTTATATATCTTCATGTATATAGGTTTACACAGGTCAAATTTTTGAAATATTGGTTACTAAACAGTCCTGGATAGTGAAAATACAATTGATTTTTAATTTGTCGGTGACAAAAAGATGTATTTTTTTCTACACCCATCACTAGGTTTATGACTGAAACTCCTATAGCAGATAAATCTAAGAAAAGTATACAAATTTATCAAACATAACATTCATATAGCAATGTAGATTTCATATCCAAAAAAACAAGGAAACCTAGGTATGCTTAAGGTAAGTTTGGTGAAGAAGTGGGTAGTTGTGACATGTAATCAACAAAAGAATATGATCAAAGTATTTTGTGGTGACACAACATAGGTCTTAGAAAGGCTTGTATAGTCATTCATTTTTAGGGCCCCATGTCTTTAAACTCCTTACTCCAATTATTCAGGGGGGTCACCTGCTTTAACAGAAGAATGATATAACCTCGTCTCATTTGGAGTACCTTGTCCTGAAAGCCATCAATGTATCTATTTGAAATTACTACTTGTAGTGGTTGTTATTTTTAAAACAGGCAGGCCATTATTTTTCCAGGAAATTTTTATAAAACAGCCTTAATTAAACACATATATTATTGCTTAATGGAGCATTGTTGAGAGATGCTGCATATAGAACTACGAAGTCTATGTCTTCCCACCTGCCATGACGTTTCTTATCTCCGGACTGTGTCCTTTCTTTCCCCAGTCATAAGCAGTACCTGGGCCTTCTGTAATCTATCTCTTTGTGGGCCTTTCCTTTCCTAATTTCTTTAATCTCTCAAAATTTTCTCAGGACACTTCCACACACAGCTCCCTCTACAAATTCAGCTCTTCTTGTGAGTTGACAGAGAAATGTTTCCTTCATAAAAGGAGAACCTGAAGCATATTATAACTGGTTTTGCTCTCTTTATTTAGTAATAGAGACTACACCTCTGCAGAAAATGTGGGGGTTTATTATGGAAAGGGATGTATAAAAACTTGTAGCTTCACTCAGATTCCTGGGATTGCTCCCTATCTGGACTGTGTCCAAAGGTGGAGCTTCATAAGGGACAGCTGGAAGATTTATAAACATTTCTATTTCTCACCACTCCCCAGAGTCCAAAACTTTTATTTGAAAACAAAAAACACTGCCTGCACTTACTGAATGTCAGTATAGGGCAAGCTTTGATTTTAGGAGGCCTGTATCTTGGCGTGGAACTATCAAAGGCACAATTATAGTAAAATACCAAGTATTCTTGATACTGATACAGTAATGATATAGGACCTCCAAATGATGTAGCTCTCAACCTGCTAGACTTTTGACATGCTGAGTTCCTGTTTTCCAAAACTGAAGAAAGAATTCTAAGGAACAAAAGAAGTTAAGAGTAGGAAATATTTATTGAAGGGAAGAGATACAGCTCCTGAGAGGGAGGAGGGTTCCTGAATGAGTTGCCCAAGTTTCCTCACTATTCAGGAGAAGTTTTATAGAACACAACCATATGGGTACAACATGGGGTAAAGCTATGTTAAACCAATAAGATTGTAAGTACAGCACTGCTTAGGTAATATTGATCAGTGGGGAAGCAAGTCATGCAGCAAGTGTGCCTGGAAAGAACAAAGAACTTTCCAGGAAGGGATGAGTCCAAGAGTCTTGTTCACCCACTGAAGTGACTGATACCTAGCTAGACTTTATTAAACCAGTCAATTCAAACCCTTTGTCCCTCTCTGAGCTTCTTGCAGCCTTTGGGGAAGCATGTAGGCCTGGTCATTTAGTCTTTATTTTGAGGCCTGGCCCCAAACAGAGGTACCTCAGGTCACAGTTGTAATGAGTTTTCATTTCCTGCACTGACCTTCCCGAAGGCAGAACCCTATCTGACTGCCTATAATATTTTTAAGTTGGTTCTCTATAATAATACCTTACTTAGAAGAGGAAGAAAAAGAGAAACAAAGAGAAAAGGAGCCAGCAAGTAAAACCATTAACGACAACCTGGAGAGAAAAATAATCTCTGCTTCAAAAGATCACATTAAAAGTATTCAGAAATAATAGTACTACCAGGATTTTCACCGACATCTCGTCAAACTGAGCACCTGAATGCTTGGGGAAAGGGGCCTTTTAAAATTTAAGACATTGATTTTTAACCCAAGCCTTTCAAAACAGCACTGTGTGTACTGAAACCGATTCTCACACGGTAGTTTACTAACGCACTGTGTGCTATCCAGACGATTTTCTAATCTACCTTTTTAAAAGTTTATTTCTGAGGTGTCTTTATCTAAAAACGTTGCTGAATGTGGCTGCATAAGGTACTCACAACCTTACGGGAACTGTTTCTTTTCTTTTCAATAGGAAGCCCTCCTCATCACCATCTCACACACACCCGTCTATTTTTTTCCCTGCATTAGACCCAGACCAACCCCCTGACTCTCTCACCCAATGCTCTTCCTGGCTTTCTTTCTAGTTATCATTTTTGGAGTCGCGAACTTTTGGGAAGAAGGCTTGTAAAGGAAACCAGCTGTCTCTCTTCCCATTAAGGGAACCTCCTCGTGAGCTCTAAGTGGCTCCAGAGGTAGAAAGCCAGGAAATTCAAACCCTTTGTCCCTCTCTGAGCTCCAGCCAACACTCTTACTCCAGTCTAGCCTTCAGCAGCAAAGGGGCCCAGGATTTCCAGGATACGAGGAAATTTTTAAAGGTTCTGGAGTAGTCGTTAACGTCAGTAAACAATTACAACTCGGAATTTTTAATTCCATTGTTCAAAGAACTTCAGGCTCAGGCGTACTCCAATGAGGCGCCCAAAACAGTTTCACTTACTGATGTCCCTAGGACAGAATTTACACAGCAAGCGAAAAGGTCTAGCACTAAAACATCATCCACGATTCCCTACCCCCATCACAAACGGACCCTGAAAGAATTCCACCTTCCAAAATCCCCTAACGGATACCTGATCCACTAGAGAATTTCAAAGCCCAATTTAAAAAAGTGCTATTAGAAAAGGGAGTCGTGGGCGTGTAAAAGTAATTTTAAAACTGCCCACTAGCTATTAAATGGAGGGAAAAAAGAACCTAAAAGGAAAAGGTGAAATTGATGTTTTGATTACTATTGTCAAAATCGAATGGTCAGTGGCTCTAGCCGAACTCTAATCAAGAAATTGCAGTAGGTGTAAGAAATGATAGTTACGGCTCTCTTTGGACAAAGTGGGTGGCTCTGAAAAGAGCCTTTGGTTTAAGAAGTGCCTATAGCGGCACTTACTTGGAGCTGGTGTACTTGGTGACGGCCTTGGTGCCCTCGGACACGGCGTGCTTGGCCAGCTCGCCGGGCAGCAGCAGCCGCACGGCCGTCTGGATCTCCCGCGACGTGATGGTGGAGCGCTTGTTGTAGTGCGCCAGGCGCGACGCCTCGCCGGCGATGCGCTCGAAGATGTCGTTGACGAAGGAGTTCATGATGCCCATGGCCTTGGACGAGATACCCGTGTCGGGGTGCACCTGCTTGAGCACCTTGTACACGTAAATGGAATAGCTCTCCTTGCGACTGCGCTTGCGCTTCTTGCCATCCTTTTTCTGAGCCTTAGTGATGGCCTTCTTAGAACCCTTCTTCGGGGCGGGAGCCGACTTAGAGGGCTCAGGCATTGTTTAATCTAACAGCTGTAGAAGAGGTTACAAAGTAAACAACAAAGACAAGCAAGGGGAAAAGACCTGGGACCTTTTATTTATAGTCCCGCAATGCTAATGAGGGTTTGAAATTTCTCACCACTGATTGGACCAAAAAGATAGTCTTTTTCTAAAGGGGCGGGCCTAATGAAAACAAAGGACTCATGTTCTCTTTTTCTATTGGACAAAGGAAGAGCCTTTTTCACCAATGAGATGGCTTAGTAATGTAACCCGGCAGTGGCTATAAATATGTTTCTTCATGGTTCCTTCGTTTCGTTTGCACTCCAGCTTTTGAGAGATGTCAGGACGTGGCAAGCAGGGCGGTAAGGCTCGCGCTAAGGCTAAGACTCGGTCCTCCCGCGCCGGACTCCAGTTCCCCGTGGGCCGTGTACACCGCCTGCTCCGCAAGGGCAACTACGCCGAGCGCGTGGGCGCCGGGGCCCCGGTCTACCTGGCGGCCGTGCTGGAGTACCTGACGGCCGAGATCCTGGAACTGGCGGGCAACGCGGCGCGCGACAACAAGAAGACGCGCATCATCCCGCGCCACCTGCAGCTGGCCATCCGCAACGACGAGGAGCTCAACAAGCTGCTGGGCAAGGTGACGATCGCGCAGGGCGGCGTGCTGCCCAACATCCAGGCCGTGCTGCTGCCCAAGAAGACCGAGAGCCACCACAAGGCCAAGGGCAAGTAAAGTCCAGGACACAGCAAAGGGCTGAAATTCCATTTGTATCTAAAGGCTCTTTTCAGAGCCACTACGTCTTCTTGAGAAAAGCTGTTAGCTTTTAATCCAGTGCTGAGTCCTATGTTTTTGCAACCATGTTAACCTCAAGCATGTTAAATGTTAAATTCCATTAATCATCGTAAGGTTTACCAAGTCCTATTCTACACTAAAAGTAAATGCTTGGAAAAACATTTGGGATTTAACAGGTTATATTCCATTCTAAAAGTAAATGCTTAGAAAAATGTGGGTTTTATCAGGTCATACTCCATACTAAAATAAATGCTTGGAAAAACAAGTGTAATGACACTGTCCACTAAAAAGAATAGGTACACTTGGGGAAGCAACGCAGGTTTCCCAAATGAATTTAAACAAAAAGCGCAAATAGCTTGCAAGCTTGGTTGTCCAGCAGTACTGCCTAACTGATGGCTGTGTCAACTTTCAATCTCTACTCCCATTCAGATTTAATCAGAAAGCACATACTAATATGACTAAAATGGTTCCTACTGCACATTTCACTTGGTTACAGGATGCACTAGAACCTCACAAAATCTGTTCTCAGACTTGGGAGGATGACATTAAAGCCATTTGTGCAATCAGATTCCTTTCCAATCAACCAATCATACGGTTTATCTTTCAGCCAATAATTTTGTCGCGCGGGTCTTTTCGAAAACTGTAAGGCCAATCAGAATGCTTCCAAGTGTATTTAAGAACAACTGTAGTTGAGATTACCACATTCTGTTGGTTTGTCTTCCCTTTTTTTCTGATGGCTCGTACAAAGCAAACCGCTCGTAAGTCCACCGGCGGCAAGGCCCCGCGCAAGCAGCTGGCTACCAAAGCTGCCCGTAAAAGTGCGCCGGCCACCGGGGGCGTCAAAAAACCGCACCGCTACCGGCCCGGCACCGTGGCGCTGCGCGAGATCCGGCGCTACCAGAAATCCACCGAGCTGCTGATCCGCAAGCTGCCTTTCCAGCGGCTGGTGCGGGAGATCGCGCAGGACTTCAAGACCGACCTGCGCTTCCAGAGCTCGGCCGTCATGGCGCTGCAGGAGGCTTCTGAGGCCTACCTTGTGGGTCTGTTCGAGGACACCAACCTGTGTGCCATCCACGCCAAGCGGGTCACCATCATGCCCAAGGACATCCAGCTGGCGCGCCGCATCCGCGGGGAGAGAGCATAAACTAATCAAGCTGCAACTGAAAAGGCTCTTTTAAGAGCCACCCACTACATTTTAAAAGTAGCTGTAGAACATTTCCCTAATAATGCTGTAGTATTAATTTTTTATTTTTCAAATTGCGTTTAAGGTAACTCCTTGGTGTGTGGCCCTGTAAGAAATACATTCTTCATTTGCACTACTTGGAGGAGCAAGAATATAGCAGCCTATTAGAATCGAAATACTCACTGAAGCATCTTGAAAATTTGATTCATCAATCTTTGTTTTGATTTTTTTTTTTTTCTGACTAAGGTCTGATGTCACGAGAACATAAAACTTTTCGGCCTAAACTGCAGTAACTAACTTACAATAACAAAGAAAAATTTTTTTTAGGCAGTCTCATCATGTAGTTGAGTGTTTTCCAACTCACTGTAGCCCAGGCTATTCTGAACTCGCAGTGGTCCTGCCTCAGCCTCCCCATTGCTGGGATTACAGGCTTGTTCCGCCAAATTGAGCTAAATACAACATTATAGAACACTGAGTATAATGGGCAATTATAATTATATAGCCCTTTTTATTAAAAAAAATTCAACACTAAATTGAGAAGCAGTATTTTTAGTTGGCTCCACTATAGCATTAAAATGCTGTTTCTTTACTTTGGACTGAATACTTTAGCTATCTTTAGGGAAAAAAACAATTTGTAATTTCTATAAACTGGGAAAAGAATTCAGTCTTTCGGTGGTTAATCATGATTTATTTTTGATGACTGAAGAATTTCAGCCTGAAAACAAATTGGTAATGTCAAATTTTGCATTTTTATTTAGTTGTTTTCAAATTTGAGAAATATGAGGCTTCCTCTATATGAGGCAAAATTTGGAAGAAGTCTTCCCAGCCTAGCTAATGACTTCTTTGAAATCTTGTCTCCCGTTATGTGCTCCCCTCCTGGCACTGGTTCAATGAAAACATGAATGCTTAAGGTGATTTTCACCCTTGTATCTCTCCAGGAATCCATGTGAGTCATGCCAGGGAGTATTAGGAATTTTTTTCTGAAGATGTTACTACGTCAAATTGGCCAGCAAACTAGGCAAGGTCGTACATGTCTATAATCATAGCACTGGGGAAGCCTAGGCAGGAGAATCACCTCCAATTCAAGGCCAGCCCGAACTATGTAGCAAGACACTGTCTCAAAAGACCAAAAGACCAAAAAAAAACAAAAAAAGAGAAGAAAAGAAAAAATTGACGCAATAACAATTGACCTATACATGAGTACATCTGAAAATCACATTATATATTTCATTAACCCCCTAGTAAACACATCTTCAAATAAATTTTCTCTAACCCTAATTCCAAATATTCTAAGTTGAATTATAATTGAAGGAAAGATTGAGTGGAAATAAAACAAAGGTCTTATACCCAGCTATTACGAAAATATCCCAAATTCAAATCGAAACAGAACAAAGCAAAAATCTGAGGCAAACTAAACTTAGGCCTAGGGCCCCACCCAAGGTTTTAGACATGTGACAGGTTTGACATTTTACTTTGTTTTAGTTTCCGAGTAAATCTGCCTCTGACTCCTGGCGTTTTCAGATTATATATGGCCTTTCTCCACTGTGTTGTAGTGTATACACCACAGAAATGCACTGAGTTGTGATTCACCCAATCAGAGTTGCCTCCCAGGTCTCTAAATTAGGACACTTTGGGTGGTGGTACCATTCTCAGAGGGATACCTGGAGAAAAACAAACAGGTGGATATAAAGTCAACTTTAATCAATTTCAACATAGCATGATCAATGCTAAGATCAGTTTGGAAAATTTCATAGATCCATTCAGTACCGAATATCATCATCCTTTAGAGATGGAAGGAAATGACAAGCAACAGACTCCTGGAGGTAGCCTAAAAGCTAAGGATTGTTTTCTGTGAGTCAGGTGCTATGTGAAGTGACTGGCCTCTCCACATTTCAAAGCTCTTTCTCTCAATTTACAGAGGAACTTCAGCCTAAGAGAGTTCAGTACATTGGCCAAATTCTTACTACTATCCAGGCCGTCTCATCAAGTCCACACCCTTCATATTTTCTGATTAATAAATTTACCCACAAGTGGATCAAATATAGTTTCCTCCTCAAAGGTAATTCTATTTCAGAAACAGGGCTGCCAAAGGGTAGATGAGGAGTGGCTGTGATTATCTTGGCCTGGTCTACACTGTTAACAGTCAGTTGGTCAGAGACCTGGTGTGAGGGGGAAGTGGGTAGTATAGTAGAAAATAGTTTATTTAGTTAATTTACGAGTAAAGCAGCTAGTTAGGGGAAGGGCCTGAGACAGAGTTGGGTGGTCAGCCATACTGATAAGAATTAAAATAAGAATAGACAGAGAACTAGGATTTTGGACCAAGAATGAACTTCCTCAGGCAACATGGAATGCAGCTCCTACCCTACTGAAGGGAGCAGTAGCCACTCCTTACTAAACTGAGACTTGAGAACTCTAAATCCAATGAATATAAATAAACATTATGTACTGCAAACATGTACAAAAAGATAAATAAAAGCAAAGGGAAGGATAAGGTAGGGATGGAAGGGAAAGGGGATTGAAAAAGGAATTAAAATGTGTACATGTACCAATTCTCACAAGAAATGTAAACATTACGTATTGCAAACATGTACTTTTTGTTTTGTTTTGTTTTTGTTTTGTTTTTGAGACAGGGTTTTACTACGTGATTCAGGCTGACTTTGAACTCACTTTGTAGCCCAGGCTAGCCTTGAACTTGCAGCAATCATCCTGCCTCAGCCTCCCAAGAGCCAGGATTACAAGTATGTGCCACCATGCCTGGTCTAAACATGTACTATTAATAAAAATTTTTAAAAACTTTCCAGTGAGTTTCCTTAGGCAACATGGAATGCAGGAGTTGCAGAAACTCTACTAAATTCCTGAGTTGTGAGGAATTTAAAATGCAAAATAATCAGAATTTTTCTCTTAAATCCCAGTTTCCTTTAAACCCTATATATTGAAGAGCTGGGTTAGAGACACTCAGTTCCAATTGATCATTTTAAATCCAGAGAGCCACCCGTGATAAGTGGCCACTAAACAACTGAATAATTTCTGTACTCTGCACATGTATAATCTGTTCTCTATCCAGGGGCTGTGCTGCTAACAACTTGAGACCCCTCCTGGAAGTCCAGGAGCTATTATTACTTCCAATAAAAACTCTTCTAATTTCTTTTTGGATCATGACTTCATTCCTGGACCTTGTGAGACCCCACGTTCTGTACATGTGGTAACAGTATCACTTCAGTGTGTTACAGGCAACTGAGTTAGGCAGAAATATTATAGGCAGTCAGACAGGGCTAAGTCCTCAAAGAAGCCAATGCAGAAGACTATGATACCTTTCAACTGTGAGGGAGACAGACACCTCTGCTGTGGGCCGGGCCTCAAGACAAAAGATCAAACAAATGCACCCACAGTCTAAGGATTGATATTCTAAGTAAGTCTCTATCACCCTGAGGAAGCCAGGAGTCACCATCCCAACCCACTACAGGAGGTCACTGTTCTTTAAGCATGCCCACTTGCTACGTGACTCCTTCTTCATTTGTTCCTAATTTAATCAATTTTACCTGAGCAATGAATCTTATTGGTTAACCATAGTTCTGTCCCACCTTATGCCCGCCTTGCAAGTTCCCATACTTTCCTCCACATTGGACCCATCTCACCTTCTGATTTTGCTCCACGAAAGTTCCTAAAAAGACAGTATTTGGCAACCCTCTCTGTAACCCTTCTGTCTCTCTCAAACAGAAGCTTTCTTTTGCTCAATAAATACACTCTGCTCTTAACCTCCATTATTCCTAAAATTCTTTCTTCAATTTTAGAGACCACAAACTCATACCAGACATATAGTACGTTGGTAGTGTTGTTCCCCTATATCAAGGGGACATCAGGTCTTAGAAATACTCTTTAGGACCAGGACAGAATTAGTGTTTCTTTGAAAACATCTAGAGTCTGCCCCAGAGTAAGTGCAGAGTCTGCCAAAAAAATGTATACTCTTTTCAGGAAAAGAAAATTTTGCATACATATTTTAATACTAAATTTATTGAGACATCGCAAGGTTCATACAAGTTACGTTTGGTCTCTCAATTACAAGAGGTGCAGCCGGGCATGATGGCGCACGCCTTTAATCCCAGCACTCGGGAGGCTGAGGTAGGAGGAGCGTTGTGAGTTCAAGGCCGGCTTGGGCTACTATGTGAGTGCAAGGCCGGCCTGAGGTACGCAGTGCAACTCTGTCTCAAAAAACCAGGGCCAGGAGTTTGGCTCAGTGACTTAAGCACCTGTCTGACAGGTGCGAGGTTGTGAGTTCAATCCCCAGTGAAATTATAAAAGGTGATTAAAGTGGTGGCTGATTGAATTTTTTGGCACTCAATCTGAAGCTGTGCAGAGAAAATGAGAGAGAGAGAGAGAGATAAACATTAGAGAATCCTTTAATGTAGTGGGCACGGGAGAGTTTGATGGTGGTGCAGCAGCTCTCAAATGAGAACAAAGAAGTGGGACTACTTTTATCAGTTTTGGCTGGAGGGAGGAGTGTGGGAAGTGGGCAAAATAACATATTAACAGCTGATTTGAAGGAGCATCCACCTGTGTAACGCAGGAGACAGAAAGATTTATTGGGAGCTGGGGTGGAGGCTTCGGTGGTTGTGGAGTCTTGGGATTGCAGAGGGCTCAGCGCATGCACAAAAATGGAGCAGGAGGTTTATCTCTAGAATGAGAAGGAAAACATAGAGGTTACTCTTGGGGAGTTAAGTTGTTTCTCTGGGTCCGGTACCAAGTTAGGCAGATGTCAGGTTATAGATAGCTAAGCCCCAGGCTAGAAGAACCTATCAGTGGCCATTAGCTTCTGACATTAACTAGTGTGGCAAACTGCTGCTTGGGTAACCTTGGACACTGAGGATGCTGCACATGCATTTTCAATTTCTTCTCCAAGGGCCAGCACTGGAGTAGGTTCTATATGATACATGATGTCCTTTAGGGTTCCCCATATGAGGGTAAGACCATCTGTTGAAAACAATCATAGTTTTTCTTTTCCTGAAATGTGTGTGTGTGTATATACACACACACATTTTTAGTGGGCTCTGTATTTATGTTTTTACCATTAGTTTAAGAGTCATGCTGTTCAAGATAGCAGCCCCTCACCATACGTAGCTATTAAGCACAAGAAGTGTGGCTAATCCAAATTGAGATGTGTTTTTTTGTTTGTTTTTGGTCTTTGGTTTTTTGGTTTTGGAGACAGGGCTTCTATAGGTAGTGCAGGCTGAACTTGAACTTGTTTATGTAGCCCATTCTAGCCTTGAACTCAGGGCTATCCTCATGTCTCAGCCTCCCAAGTGCTGGGATTACAGGTGTGCACCACCACACCCACTTGAGATGTGCTTTAAATGTGGAACACCTACCAGATTTTAAAGTCTTAGCACATGCAGAAAATATTAATTCACTATTTCTATATTACTTATTGAAATAATATCAACATATTAAAATAACTTTAGTTCTTTTTACTTTAATATGGCACTAGAAGACATTACATATGTGACTAAATTTTCTCTGAGACACATGCAAATGTCTGTGATATTCATAGATCAGAAGTTGACTGATACATAATTGATGTTGTCAAACTCAAACTAACATTAAAATGGAATTTGAAAACTAAGCCTTTTGTCAAGCTTCTTCATGCTGAGAGTGACAAAGGCCACCACCAGGCCCTGGCCCTCGTACCATGGAAGTAGAAACAGAACCACACTCAACATTTTCTGGACTCACTGGCTTCTAGCTTAGTCTCTATAACAAAGCCTCAGTTCTTCAGTTCTAAAACCGGCGGTACAATGGCACCAACCTCAAAATGCAGCAATAAAAATGTGTTGAAAACAAATGTAATCAGCAATAGTACTTGCCATGCTGTAAATAAGCAGTAAGGAATTGCTAGCTCTTAGCTGGGCTTCGTGGGGCACAACTGGAATCCCAGTACTCAGGAGGCTGAAGCAGGGGGCTCACTCACTGCAAATTCAAGGCCAGCCTGAGTTACTTAGTCCAAGATCAATGTGAAACACACAATGAGACCCTGCCTCAAAACAAAGCAAAAAACAAAGAAAGAAATTTTTAGTTCTTAGTGCTGTTTTGCCACTTAATCACTGTTCCCTTCTGAAATGATGCAATTCTATCTCAAGGGAGCCTGTTCACCTCCAGCATGGATTTCAAGCAGAGATACTGTCTACCTTGCCCTCAGGTTTACATAGCCCGTGTCTGGAATTTTACCTAAGGTGGTAATAGGACGTTTAATTTTTCAGTCATTAGATCACTTGTATGAAAACGTGAATTACATGAATGTATTATTGCTATTTGTCAATATTTTATAAACCTAGACAAAAAGTGGAAACAATAATATTAATAACAATAAATATTATAGGTATTGAAGGGAATCAAAATGCCACCATTAAACATGCCAT
>RJWM01006965.1:0-80738 GCA_004363535.1 Dasyprocta punctata | reverse complement strand
AACAAATTAGTTTTCCTTAAATTAGTCAAGTCCAGTATGTATTTCTTGTGATTGATATAAATTTCTACAAAACGAGGTTGGAATATAGATTAACTAGAAAAAAATAAATGAAATTCCAGTTGTAAGTTTTACAGATTTAAAAATGTTGAGATAACCCTCATTCAGTTACTGTGACTGAAAAACAAAAAATGATTGTTTTACGTAGAACTCTCAGAACTTTATTAAATTGACATAGTAAGTTGCAAATTTTAACATAAACTAATCTCGCGAGGTTTTTTGTCTGTTTATCATTTAAATTGCGGATCTGCAATTTGGAAGCTGTGCAGCTTGTTACTCCAAGACAAATCTCACCTAAGAGGACATGGCAGTCTTCCATTCTGTGGTCTGATTGCATTAGACCAAGTATGGCTAAAGAAAGAAATATTTTGACAGGGGAGATTGCACTTGAACGCATCAAAGTGTCAGTTCAGATATGTGGCATCTGAGAACCATCCTCCCCTTTTCCCTGTTGCATGAGATTTGCCACCTCTCATTGTCTCTTCCAGATGGTGTGTTGAGTTCTGTTCAGTTTTATTCCTAGAGAGTTCGAATCTACAGCAATCTGTTATGCCATTTTCTTGTAGCACTAATGTGGCTTATTTATCAATGCCAATTAATCAATGGCACAGAACGGGTTCTTCCTTAAAAGCTAATGTAATTTCATTTTTTTCTGGTATTAAAATATTTTTAACAGAGCAGTGGCCAGATTGGCAAGCCATGCATCTGGCAGAGTGAGGCCCCCTAGGAGGCAATGAATTGATGTAAAGGTGAAAGCATTTATTTTAAAATATGACTAAGAACTATATTTGGAGGTTGTGATTTCTATCAGAAGGGTGAAGGTAATTTTGTGAGACAACAGAGAATTTAATGGTTTTGTCTAGGAAATTCAAGTCTGTATTAATGCCCTTTATCACCATGGAAGGAAGAAGAAAATTTCACGACGTTTGTGAGTTTTTAGCTTTTTATGAGTCTTACCGGCATCAGCAACAATTAAAAAATATGAAAGCCACCAAGTCCACTGTAATTATAATTTATGACTGAGTAATTTTTTACAGGTAAATATACTGCAGAATAGGATTTACAGAGTAAAGTAACAACCATAATGTCATAATACTGGCAAAAAATTTCTCATAAATAAGTGTGACATTTTCCAATATTACTTTGAAAAATGAAAGAAAAACAATGATTAATATGTTTTGAATATCTAAAATGGATTCAACCAAGCCCATGAGATTCAATACACAGGATGAACTAGAGGAATGTCAGGTTTCTCCAAGTGTTACCTGCATGAATGTATTTCTAAAGTCATTAGTTTTCTATCATAGAGCACTGTAATTTTCAGGCAATCTGGGATGATGGTAGTACTCTCTGAATCTGCTCTGTGAGTGACATCCAAATCACCTTCTGGGTTCTAGAATCAGGGCAAAAAGCATATCAAAAAAGATATCAAATAATGCTACTAGGTATAAAATAAAGTAATAGCTACCAAACTAGATTAACCCAATAGTAAAAGGAAGGAAGAGGGGGTTGAAGAAAACAAAAAAGAGAACAAGAAGAGGAGAAAGAGGAAGAGGTGGATCCCTTATCAATAATTGGGATCCAATAAGCAATTACAAAAGTGACCCCAAGGATCTCTAGTTCCTTCAAGTAGTTTCCTCGTCAACTTTATTAGAGTCAACAAAACTCATGTACGTATAAGAAAAGGAATGCTTAGACAACTGTGAAATGCAGTATAGCAGTAAAGTTAATTTAGAATAAGCATTCTAAAATGAATATTTTCTTCTATGCACTAAATTCATCATGTATACCATCTTCTAGGGGAAATATTAGCAATATAAAAACCTTATGGTGCCAGCAGCATGGTATATGTGGACAAAGAAACATAATTATCCAACATAATTCATGACAATGAATAGTAAATATATTAGTAAACATAATTTTATGTTATACACTATGTGTTTATGAGGAACAGGAAAATAACCAATAAAATGCTTGTTTTAGTCCACTATATATCAATTTCACAACTCATCCATTTTTTAGCAGTTTCCATAGGCAAAAAGATAATAGATTTTAACTCTAGAATTTGACATAGAATGAAGTTCAAATGTCAGGTCTGAAGAAATCTAACAAGATACACAGCTATGATTTTGCCTTTAAAAATTACACATGGCAATCTCAGAAATCAAAATTCACCAAAAAAGTTGCAAAGTAGGCTTGGGACCGTGTGAAAATAACTTCTGCTTTGCAACAACCACACTCCCCCTACCCTGTTACTGCCGTGTCAAGAAAAGGGGAACAATGCAGAAAAGGCTTCTGCTCGTCTGTTGTGTTTTCTGAGGCATTTGTTCTTTTCCTTCAGTGACACGTAACATTCACACTCTTGCTTCTATTTACAAAAGAGAGGCGGGGAAAATTTAGATGTAGATCGAATATATTAGATGATTTCCAAGACTGACAGAAATGCTATTTAAATGTTACCAAGGTATGATTTTCATAGGTCAGCAGCACCCTCAGTGAGGAGGCTTTGCACACGCTTGTTCTTTTGCAAACCTCAGGAGAGCCTGTGTGAGCAGACAACTGAGCTTCCATCAGAGCTGGCAGAGAAGTGTGCTGGCTCCAGGACCCCCACAAATGTGGATTAACCAACTTCCCTGCATCCCTGCCTAAATCCTGTGTCCTGAATACAGAAACAACAGTTCACATACATCTGCATTGCGCAAGTCAAAACTTTAATATAAGAGGACTAATTTATGCTAATAAGACTATTTCAGCAAAGAAGAGAACTTCGAATTGCTTTATTTTAAAAGTTCAAGTTGGTTTTTATTTCATTTAAGGTAGCTTGAATGAGGTTACACATCTAATAAATTTGCATGAAGTGAAATATATTCAATAAGTATATTATTTTTCCTTACCAAGAAACCAACTATGTTTATCTATATCTTAATAAGAGAAATCAACATTGCCTTTATTTAGCCATTTGACAAATACCTATGGAACATAATCAAAAGAAAAACTTTAGTTTGTAGAAGAAGTAAAGATAAAACAGAATCACTGCACTTAAGTAATTTACAGGTTAGTAGAAGCACACAGAGAATCTAGATACAAGACAGAAAGGGATGCCACACCAGTTGTATCAAAAATTAGTGGTGTGTAAAGAGTGAGAAATCACCAGCTCTCGAATCAGTAAGGACCTCAGGGTGAAAGCTGTATTTTAAATGGGTCTTAAAGGAAATTGGAAATGTGGAAATGAGAGAGAAGAATTTAATAAGAGGAAAAATGTAGACACGAAAAGGTAAGACACTAGGGAAGGAAATCTTCAGTGTAATTGTAGATAGTATCACAGTTTCTTTGCTTTCTGCAGGTTCTCAGTAAGTTCTCACACTATTTAGCATCAAAGGCACTATCTAAAATTACTTTGTATTTCCAAATTCTATCTTACATCTGTTGCCTCAACTAAAATAAACCCACAGGATTGGAAAACTTCTCACTTTCATGTTCAAATCTCTAGTAATATAAGTCATAAATTGCCTGTCAAACACTAATTTGAGGAATTTTATCAGTAAATCCCTGACAGTCAAGTTATGGACAAATTGAGAAAAGAAAAAAATGCAGAACTCTTACCATATCATTGCTGTTTATTTAAATTCTGAAACGCAATGACATCTTATTATATATTCCAGTTACTACCTGATACTTATCTGACCTATGACTGGTGTCTAAACTAAAACATCTCAGTAGATGCCACTCTTCTGAAAAAAACATTTACAATTACAAATCTTTATGCTTTCATTGTTATCTTTAGAAGAATGCCAATTTTCTATCAAAAACTTGTATTTCAAGGTTAGTTATTAACTTCCAAACATATTCTTAAAGTATTTTTTATTCTTCCTGGGGGTTAAGAGTTTCTAATTGGTACTGTCATTACTCCTCGCATGATTTAAATTTAGATATAGAAATGAGAGTGGTAAGAGTGTACATTATTCTAATTGACCTAAAATCTATGAAGTTGTAGCTAAGTTGCCAAAATATTATAATGAAAATAAATACACTCAGAATCAAACAGGATATCACTGTAGGAGGCAAGGTTAATTAATAAGCATAATGTACCTTTAAAAAATCTTGATTAAAGTCCAAACGACAACATTTTAAATTCTTTATCTGAAATATTTACTGAAAATCTACTGTGGAAAACAAGGGATCCTATCATCAGTAGGACAGAGAAGTCTTGGTCCTCAAGGGTTTTCAATTCAATCTGAGACACAGAGACAACAAACAAATGGGAAAAGAAGTAATAGCAGGGACTGGTAAGTGAAGAACTACTTCATGCTGAGAAGGCAACATTTAAGTGAAGAATTTAGTAACAAAACAGACCCAGCCCTGGGAAGGCCTGAAGTAGGAGTTGCGTAGTGTGAGTGGGCCGACACAGGCGGGCAAAGCACAACCCAAGATTTTCAGCCTGAACTAGGTAAGTGGTAGGGATATTGGTTGATATGGAAAAAATGGGGGAATGGCCTCATTTAGAAAGAATATTTATAGAAGCTTTATTTAAAATGGTCCCAACTGTATACAAAATGTCCCAAAACTGGTAAATAGAGAAAGTGTGGTATAACTATGCAAGAAAATACCACTCAGCAATACAATGGAATAAAACAGTAAGCTTCACGCTAAAACATAACAGTAATATTCACACCAAAAAAGTCAACATATTTATTGTACTACTCCACTTACATGAAGTTTACAGAACAGGCAAATCTATAGAGAGAATGAGCAGGGGTTGCCTGAGGCTGGTTGTGATAAAACCAGATGCAAAGGATCATAGACAAAATTTTGAGATGAAGGAAACATTATTCTAAAACAAGATTATTCTAGATTAACAAACAAGATTATTATCAGTGAGTGAGTGCTTAACTATAGGTCAATTAAAACACTTAAAACAATATTTTCTAATATTTGTGCAAATAAATATACATATCTCCAAAATGTGTTAAAAATGTAAGACTCCTACACTTAAAGAAAAGTTAGTGTAAGGATTTCATTTGTAATCCTGCCAAACATAATCAATTTCAAATTATTTGAATTAGCAGGAAAAGGTTGGGTGTTCCTACCTGCAGGACTCCTTAATATACAGTCTAATGTTTCTTTTTATGAAAAGCAATTGGAAATAATCCAAATTACTTTTCTCATTTATCATCTAACAGTTCTTTATAAATTAGTGGTATATTAGACTGAATTCTCTGTAGTGATTATCACTGAGGCTTAAAATTTAAGCAATGCTGGCTTTCCATTATTTTGAAATTTTTGATACATACACTTCATACTTTGGTAAAAAAAAAGTCATTAAAATATACGTACTAAAAGTATTTTAAAAGTACAAACCAATAATTCAAATTCAATAAATATTTGTTAAGATTCTACTTTATGATCATAGGCAAAGTACTGATTTGTTTCAAAGTGACTTTTTCCCAGGTCTCCAACACAATCATGCACAATTCCACCCTTCTACACCTTATCCCACCAAAGCCATTATGATAAGGATATTGTGTAAAATGGATTACACTTACACACACATACACATGCATGTTCGTGTGTACATAATAACTGCTAACAACATACAAAGTAGAAAGATTTAAGTTTGCAGTCGAAGACACTGCAACCATCAAAAAGAAAATTATTCAGAGCAGTAAGTTTGAAATATACTTAGCGGGAAAGGGAAACCAAGCAGTTTCATTCTTTTTTGAGTTTCTCATCATTTTAGTTGAAGAACAATCAGGCAATGCACTAAAATGCTAAGGCAAAACTGGATTAAAAACACAATAGAACCACAATGTCTTAATCAGGGAAAAGTTACTGAGGTACTGAAGCTACCACCCTCACCTGGAAACAAAAACAGCAGAGATATCAGGACTCGGAACATTTGTAAACTTCAAGAATTTCTAAACCCATTTATGAGTTAACCTAGACATGAATGAAAGCAAAAATTTTGTGCATATGTATGTGGCAAAGAAATCTAATGATTTTAAGAAGTTCACATTTGGTTAATGAAAGATGACCAACATCAGTTGCACAACCTAAAAGGATTTGGTTGGACACATTGACCTACTTTGGTGCATACACATTGCAAGATAAATATCCATGCTAATACCTTTTTCATCAAGCTTAACCTTTGCTCAACAAAGTGATGTATGTGTTCAGACATCACTGATTAAATTGCTAGGGGTTTAATTATTTCAACACCATATTTTTTTTTTAAAGAAAACTATACTAGCTGTTTCTCTGCCTTCCTAAATACAAGGCAGCAAATACAACCCAAGTTTGCTTTGACAACTAATGATGACCAAAAACAACAGGAATAATTATATCCTGGTGCAACCCTATGATTCCACTTGAACTTCCAAGTTCATGGAGTCATTTTTCCAACACAAATGATGATAACCTCTTAATTTTCATTCTTTTCTTATAATTATATTTATTATGGATTTTTCTATTTAGTCAAGTGCTACCAAATGACATTTGTCTTGGCTCTTGATATTTCTACCTATAAAAGATAATCTCCCTAAACACCAGTTAATTTGTACTTGCAAGTAACTGTGGAGTTAGAAATCTATGCAACTGTGAAAAAGGTTAATGAGACTGAGGGAACTGTACAGCGCTTGACATTTCTCAGTGACTTTCATGTTTACTCTGGCTGCTTGGGAACCCTTCTAACTTGATTCCTTATTTATGTTCTGTTCTTGAAGGATGGGCTACCAAATATTGAAATTCCATTAATAAAATCTGGCACATTATGAGCACTTTCAGGAAACATTAGACACATGTAAAAATGTTGCAATTTTAACTGCTAATATTCAAATAACATGCTATCAAAATTTGTGCATTTGTTTTTGATATTAAACAACCAATAATTGAATTAATGAATTCAATAAATTTCCCTTCACATTCCATTCAAAGCAAATGTAATTGTTTTGTTTTTTATTCACAAGAGCGATAAGTGTATGGTGTAACACACTACACACACACACACACACACACACCCATCAATTCAGGATATAAAAGAGGAAAGAAATTGTTCCCCCATCCTCTCATTTTCATTGTTCAAAATTAAAAACTATTAACATAAGCTTATTTCCAAAAAATGTTAAAGATGTTAAAAATAGATGGCTGTATAGCTTTAATATGTTACACAGAGAGAAACTTTCTGTAAGAGAGGCTTATATTAAAACACCGTTCCAGAATCACGAAGTTAGTGTATCAAATGTAGTGTAGGGCTGGCAATAGCAGCTCAGTTTTGAATGGGTGGGTACAAAATTCTTTCAAATCTTCTGAGTTGAAAAGTTATTATTCTATTGAGCATGCATGACCCAGTATAAAATATCTTTTCATTTTGAATTCTAGTAAGGAATTGAATTTCTATTTTGGAAGAAGTACATACACAGTTCGCCTTTTATTTGTTAAAGTGCTTTCAATAGAGGTTTATTGAAAACTAACATACCAGCCTACAAAGCTAAAAGCATTCAGTATGCATTGATTCGTTCGTTCATTCATTTATTCATTTGATACATATTTATTATGTACTTCATATGCACCAGGCAACATTCTAGGCACTAGGAAACAGCAGGAAATATCCTAGTGTCAAGAGAAAACAGCAAATTAAGTTAGCTAACATGTATTTTTTATAGTAATAAGGAATAAGGAAAAATAAATGCAAAAACAATATAGGTTATGTCAAATAAGTTATAGTCTTTGATTCAATGGTCAAAATAGGGCCTTGTTTGGAGGACATTTGAGAAATCATATGAAGAGTGTGAAAAAAGAAAGCCACTGAAGTGTATGGGAGAAAACTACACAGGCACAAGAAACACGGAGTGGCGACATCCTGAGGAGAGAGTTTGCTGAGTATGTACACAAGAGGGGTCAGTGTTTTAGGAAAAAAACATGCAAAGGGGAAACGTTAGGAGATAAGGCTTGAAAGGTGACATGATCAGACCACGTGCTCCCTTGTAAGTTCATTATTGAACTTTAGCTAAAAAGTCATGGAAATTTTAAGCAGATGAGTGGTATGGTTTGAATTACATTTTAATACTTTATAGTAAGAGCAAATTTAAGAAGGACAAAATGTAAAAGCAAGATCAGAGAGAGTTCTTCTGTAATAATTCAAGAACAAGAAAACAATGGCTTTTATATGGGTGGTGGATTCTAGATGTATTTTAAAGGGAGAAACTCAGAATGCTTGGTATTTGGAAGAGGCCTGTGACAAAGACAAAATGAGAAAACTCCCAGATGTTTCATTTGGGCAGCAGGCGGAATGTAGTGCCTATTTATTGAGATGAGATACAAATTTAGAAGTCATTTGTGTACAGCATTAAAAAATATGTAGTTGGATATAGTTGTACATACAATTATGACTTGTGGGGCAGGCTAATGCTTAGAGACTGAAGAGGTGAAGACAAATGAACAAAGAGACTAAGAAAATGAGAAAGGCAGGAGGAATTTTGCTATCAAAAAACCCACACTAAGAAAGTTTCCAGGAGGTGGGATATAGCTCAGCAGGCACAGTGTCTGCCCGGCAAGTGTGAGGTCGTTAGTTCAATTCTCAGCACCAAAAATAAAGAAAAGAAAAGAAAAGAAAAGTTTCCAGGAAAAGAGAACAATCCTGTACGTAAAATCCTGCTGCCAGATTAAGACAGATGAAAACTATAATTTAAGCATGGAACATGAAGGTCATTTTGACCTTTGTAAAAAGTCTTTAAATTAATACAGTAAGGTCAAATGTCTGATTGGAATGGTTTCAAGAAAAGATAGAGAACAATTAGAGATAGTAAAATATAACCATACTTCTAAGAACTTCTTTCTGAAAAAGAAAAAGTATGGTAGTCAGAGGGAAGAGTAGGCTCCAAAGAATGTTTTCTTTCCTTTTTTCCTTGTTTTTTAAAGATGGGAAAAATAACAATATCCTTTTAGGCCGATGATGTGTCAAAAAGAAGAGAATTACAAAGCTAATGTCCATGAGAAGACAAAAATAGATGGCATTCAACTATAGGATAAGTCAACCTGGGTCAAAAGCATAGAAAAATCATCTACAGTAACTGGAAAAGAGATAGCACTTTGGGAAACAGATGGTGCGAAAGGTATAGGTGTGACGGTGGAGGAGCCCATACCACGAGGATATGTATCCATTACAGAAACTGCAAAGTTAGTAAGTGCCACACTTCCTTAGGATATCGGCTACATCATGAGACATTTCAGACGTGTCATCAAAAAGAACATTAATATGAGTAAGCATCTGTGAGGCAATTTGCATAATAGTATTTGCATTTCTTCTAGTAGCCATGACAGTTTGACATCTACCTCCTCTGTTTACATTAGGAAAAGTCTTCGGTTATATATTACATGCTTCGTGAGCTCACGTTCCTTAGAATCAAAATGTTTGCAGATCCATTCTCTTCAGTGTGAATAAACGTCATGGGTAGGAGTTACCAAAGTCATACCAGACAGCCAGTAACAGTTGTAGGTCCATTTACCAACATGTTAAACCAAACACGACACAAGCTTCCCATTGATCCCCTTACTGTATATCTGGATCCAAGAAAATAACATCAAGTGAGGTGGGGCTAGAGCTATAACATGAAAAAATTTAAATATTTCACAATATCAAAATAAATGACAAGCAAATGTCTCCAAATCCTGCTTAGGGAGTTGCTGGTCAACTGACTATCTTCCAGTGGATTCTTCAACTCACCAGTTCTATGTTTTTCCATATCAAAAAACACAAACTGTATGAATTTCCTTCTCTTCTCCATTAAAACCTGTGTTTGCTCTTACATTTTTATGTACCTGGAGTCTTGTTAAAATGCAGATTTTGATTCAGAAGATCTGGGGAAAGGCCTAGAATTCAAGTTATACTCATGCTCCTGATTTTCAGAACACACCTGGAATAAAAGTCACCTAACCTACTCCTTAGCATTTGCATAGAATTTGACATAACAAATTATCCCATCCTTATTTTAGGGGGTTTCCTTGGAAAATACTGTTAAGTATAATTAAATAATATTTTCATTGGTTATCAAAATGCATATTCCTATCATAGCGTATACAGTATGTATAGACATTTTCAAACTTCACACGTGTAACAGGCTCCAATTAAAGACAAGTAAACACAATTCATAATAGTTCCTCAGTACAGAAGAATATGGTGATTTTATTTCTCACATTAATGCCTGCAGCACAAAGCCTAATTTCATACTACTCCATGCATTAAATAACAATATAAAAGAAATATAAATTAAGTTAAAATATGGACATCTATGTTGGATCTGACACACTGATCACACCACAGAGGAAACAAACAAACCGTATCGCATTATTTAAAATTGCAATCCAGTAAGTGGCAATAAACGATCTGCCATGACTCTGCTCCGCTGTTTTTCCCACATGTGCTCCCACTTGCGGGGTTAGACTGGCTCAATCTGCTCTGCTGCGGGATCGCAATCATTTGAGCAAATCCCCTCAGGGCAGCAATATCTAGGCAGCCAGTGTGGTCTCCCAAGAGCTCCTGACAGGATTCCCCATGAATTTGTAATTTTGTTTATGTATATTAAAAGCACGGCATAGGGAAAAGATAGCGTGCTACCAAGGGGACAACTTTCCAACCCGTTTCATAAAGCAGTAAGACAGCTCTGAAACGTGGTGACAATTCGGTATTCACAGTGTTTACACATTAAAAGTAGATAAGGGACATGCTGAAAAGGTCCAATTTCACCAATGCTGTCATCTTGAGGGCTGGTGCCTATAAACCACCCTGGCTGCTTAAGACCTAAATAATAGATTATACAGTAAACGCTTTGCCATATTTCGTGAGTGAAAGAGGTACTCTCTAAGAAAGTTTAATTTTATTAGGACATTCAGGTGCTACTGAGAACTAAGAAATTATTCATTCTACATTCCATTCTTTCATGGTGACAGAACTACATTTTAATCCACCTTTATAAACACACACACACACATCTACATGTATTTCTTATCTCTGCCATTCCATGAGGAAGAGTAGAGTTCAGTATTTCAAAATACTGATCTTTATATTGATGGCATCCTCATTATTTGAACACAGCAGGGCTCTCAAAAAAACATACATATCACTAATGAACAATATTTGGAAGGAAATAAGATTAGTGGTTTATTGCAATGACCTGAGAAACCTCTCTATAGATTAATGTGTGTGTCAATATACACAAATGTCAGTCAATCTGCTGAGGGTAAAAAGTGATTCATCCCTTAAGTAAGTGACTAATTCAGCAAATTTTCATTCTCTATCTATTACAACTCCAACTTTATAAGTTATAAAATTAGGCTACAAAGGGCATAGTTGGCTTAAACTGCCAGTTATTTGTGTTATACAAGTAAGAAACCCAAGGGAAATGTTGAATCAAATAATTGTGTATGTTTAAGAGAAAATAGACTACCAGCTCTTGGTGCAAGAAATACTTAACAACATATTAATTCTTTCAAATCACTAGGTACATATACACAAGACTGTCTTGTGCTATTTGTTACAAAAGAATACATTGACTTCTTTCCCATGTACTATTTCAATTGATGCTCAAAAACATGTTCATGAAATAATATATTAAAAATTGCTTTAATGACCAAGTTTATTGACATAAAAACATCATATTTTGTTTCCTGAGTCAGAAAATTTGCCTTAATCTCATCCTCCTTATCATAATTATCACAATCTTATTAAGGAATCATAACATTTGCTTCTTGTTGGATGCTAATAAATTAGGTCAAAAGAAAATGAATTTCATGGTCTGAAACCAAGGGCTGTATGTCAAGGTTGTCAAAATGAGAACAAGAAAGAAAATGCTATGTGCATTGCTTGGCAATGTCATTCCAAGGTGGAAGGGATAGTACCATTAAGCACTGATCGAGGACATTACATATCAAGGACTGTACTGTGTGCTTTAGCTGAGCTATCCAATAACGTCCTCAGGTAACTGCTATCATCCTCATGCTCTGAGTGGAGAAGCAGAACAAGAGATTCCATCCTGGATCTGTACGATTCCAAAACTCAACCATTTTTCACAACTGTGATGAAATGAGTGAACTAGTAAAACTAGCAAATTTCCCAGATAAAATCCTTCTCACTCATAGCCTTGACAAATGTCACAAAATACTGCATAGTTAATGTGATTGAACCTAGTAGTTTAATAACTAAAATCTAAAATTTCTTGGATTCAAGACTAAACAGGAGACTTGCTTACACTTACTAAAGTTCTGGGTCCATTTTTGTTATCCTTTTGATGGTACAGAATCTTAGATAAGTGTGGATTTCATGATAACTTTGCCTGTAATGTTTGATAATTCTGAAGTAATTAGGGTTCACTTTGTCCTAATTGAGGCCAAGACATTTTGATAGTTTGTGGAATTTTCTTCCACATATTCATGTCATGCTTCAAACCTGGAATTCAATTCTCTTAATTGAAGCAAACAAACTCCTTTGCATTTTCTAACAAGTATATATTATCCACTGTGATAATCTAAGGATAAATAAATTAAGTCCCCACTTGTAAACAGAATCTCATTAGATGCATGAAGATGTGCAAAAACTGTTAAGAAATCAGGCTCCAGTGGTTCAGGCACTGTGATTGCCAGTCAACAAAAATGTTCCCCGATCTGCCACTGACTCAAGTATTTGTCCTTGAGAAAATATTCCTATTCCACAATCTTTGCATTCATCCTGTTTCTAAAGGATGTTTACAAGGAATTTTGGCATTTAGAACATGCTTAACAATATTTCAGAAGTTCAGTACATGAAACAATACCTGCATGTAAGAATGTTTTTTAAGGATGTTAGAATCAGCAATCAGACATTAAATGTACAGGTTTTTTTTTTTTTTTTACCTATCCTTAATTTATGCTTTAAAAAGTATTTTAAGAGTTCTCAAAACCACAGGTTTTGAATAATTTCATATAATATGTGAAGAATATTTTTTCTGTGGTGCTGGGATTAAATTCAGGGTCTCATGTATGCTGGGCAAGTAATCTAGCACTGTGGTAACCCTCAGTCCCAATAAAATCATATTTTATGTTTCACTGTTTCAAACACTTCTATTGGAGATCATTTTTTAGTTTCACTAACAAAAGCCAAAGAAAATAATTTGCATCTATAAATATTTAAAGCACCAACTTTTTTACCTAAATAAAAATTCATCATAAAATTAACAATACAAACATACTATCCAAATAAGAGTTACCAAAGATCTTCATATTGTAACACACGTTTAGATGATTTGGTAACTAAAAAACTAATGTCCAGTATCCCTTCTTTTTTTAACCTGGAATTCTTCCACGTTCCTAAAACTTTCAATTAAATGATATACATAAAAATAGCCCTAAATAATAAAAATACAAACATTAGCACTAAAATAGCTACTAAAAATATTATACCTTTAAAAATATAGACAATAAGAAATATTTTTTATTCCAATGAGCTAGAGAAAATATCTGCCTTTGTCGCTTTTTCATAAACCAGGCATGAATAGAACAATTGACAGTAAACTGCCTACGTAGTAAAATCTAGTTGCTTCTGGAAATTATTTAGCTAGTGCATAAATAATGCACCAACCTGCATTTTAAGTACTCTTTCTTTCCCAGAAAATAGACATAAAGGTTTTAGGTTATTAGTGAAAGTTTCTGTATCTTATAGTCGAGGTTTTTCATATACCTTCCCTACGCCACAAACAATGATCATCAGAGAGAAAGATCACAAGACAATCAAAAAATAAAATGAATTCAGATGAAGTCTATAGTATGTTCATCATACTCTAAAAATGCATTCACACTAGGAAGAGTAGGAGAACAACATCTAGATGATTAATAAAATACCAATTGTGCTCTCTCGGAGATGGTAAAAAAAATTTCAATTTTTTTGTATGTCTGGATATTTTCATAACAAAAGGTTGGAAAATTAGAACTCACTGTTACTTATCAGATCACTAAACTCCACATGTAATATGTTAATGTCAATACAATTTTTAGTATTTGTCATTCTTTTCTAACACATAAAATGAAAACAAACTAATGAAAGGATTTCAAATATCTATTAATGACACTTCCTCTCTCCACTTCATAAATCGTACTTTAAAATCTCTTCTGGGACAACTGCTTGAAAAGTCACTGGACTTTCTCAAAGCTCACATATATTTTAAGAAATTCCAGGTCAATCCCATTAAATGCTCTGACACAAACCCAAGAAAGCAGCATTTGTTTAAACGATGACTGAGGTTCCTTTTCCTGGTATTTCATGAGTCAGCCATGTGAATATATTTCTGAGAAGGATAAAAAGACAAAAATACGAATGTGTTGTGTTTAAAAACCCAATGTATAGCATAATTGAAGCAAAATATACACAATAAATCTGTATAAGAATTTTGCGAGTATGGCCATTTTCATTATATTGGCTCCTCTGGCCAAGAACAAGGGATATCTTTCCATTGTCTGATATCCTCTTTGATCTCCTTTTTCTGAGTACTGTAGTTTTCAATGTAAAGATGTTTTACTTCCTTGGTTAGACTGATTCCAAAGTATTTCATTATTTTCAATGCTATTATGAAAGTTGTTATAACCTTAATTTCTTTCTCAGTGAGTTTGCTGTTTACAGGACTGCTATTAACTTTTGAGTGCTGACTTTGTATCCAACCACAAGACTGAATTTCGTTATTAAATCTAGAAGTCTTTTGGTGGAGTTTTTGGGGTATTCTGTGTAGAGTATCGTGTCATCTGCAAAAAAGAATAATTTAACTTCCTCCTTTCCTATCTTTATTATTTTTATTTCTTTCTCTTATCTAATTGCTCTAGCCAATGTTTCCAGAGCTATATTGAACAGGAGGGGTAATAGTGGACATCCTTGTCTTTCTACTGATTTTAGAGTGAAAGTTTTCAGTTTTTGACCATTTAATATGATGCTGGCTATTATTTTGTCATAGATTGCTTTTATCAGATTGAGATAAAGATCATCTACTCCAATTTTCTGTAGAGTTATTTATCATGAATGCAATACCAATGAAATTATCAGTAGCATATGTAACACAATTAGAGAAAACAACCCTAAAATTCATTTAGAACCAGAGGAGACCTAGAATAGCATAAACAATTCTGGGCAATAAAAGCAAGGCAGGGCACAACACAATTCATGCCTTGAAATTATACTGCAGAGCTACTATGATAAAAACAGCATGATATGGCCAGAAACAGATCCAACAATAAATGGAACAGATTAGAGGATGCAGAAATAACTCTAAATACACGAAGCCACCTTATCTTCAATAAAAGGGCAATACACCTTCACGGGAAGAAAGATAGCCTCTTCAATAAATGATGCTGGAAAAACTGGTTTTTCACGTGCCAAAAACTAGAACTAGAACCATATTTCTCACAATGCACTTAACAAATTAAAATGGATTATAGATCTAAATATTAAAACAGAAGCACTAAATCTGCTGCAGAACTCTTGAAGACACAGTTGTAGGTAGAGATTTCCTGAACAAAACCCCAATATTACAAAGAATTAACAACTGGGATCTCATATTACTAAAAAACTTTTGCGCTGCAAAAGAAATTACCAACATAGTGAAGAGACAACCCACAGCATTGGAAAAAATTTTGTGTGAGCTGTTCCTCAAAGGACTACTATCTAGACTATATAAAGAACTCAAAAAAATCAGACCTCTCAAATTTAAAGACCCAATCCAAAAATGAATACATGCTTCTGAAATAAAGTAGAAATGGCAAATGAACATATAAAAATTTTTCAATACCACTGGTCATTTAAGATATGCAAATTTAAACAATGCTAAGATTCCATCTCCCTCCAGAAAGTTTGGCTATTATCAAGAAATTAACCAATAAAAAATGCTGGCAGAGCTATGGGGAAAAAGGAACCCTTTTCCACTGTTGGTGGGAGTGTAGACTGGTGCAACCACTGTGGAAATCAGGTAGAGATTCCTCAAAAACCACAACTTGAGATTCCAAATGACCAAACTATTCACGTTCCTGTTATTCTCCAGAAAGAATTGAAAGCATCATAGCACAATGATATACACATACCCATTTTTATAGCAGCACAGTTTGTAATAGTTGAATCTTGAAAACAGCCCAAATACCCCCAAACCAATGAAGGCATAAAGCAGGTGCTTTATATATATATATATATATATACACAATGGAGTACCACTAAGCCATAAAGTAGGATAAACTTGAGACTTTCTAGGTAGATGGACGCACCTTGAGACCAACCTCTTCAGTGAAATAAACTGAACACATATGTTTGAATATTACCTTCTCTTGTGTGAGAAACCTAAAGTGTATTTAAGGACCAAAATGTAATAGATACTGTGAAACAGGAAGAAAATGTTCAAGTGGGAAGGAGAACTGGGAGGGAGAAAGAAAGGAAGAGAGGAAGGAAAGAAGGAAGGAGAGGAAAAGAAATCAAAGAATAGAAGGAAAAAATTGAAACAAATCTTCTGTAAATCAGGAGGAGAAGAAAGGATTAAGGGAAGGGAGGACAATGGGGAGAAAAGAAGCAGCGAGATGTATCATGTTCAGTACACATTCCCTATGACGTATGAGATCATTATGTGCATCTAAAATGTACCAATAAACTTAATAAAAAAGGATACACATTAAAAATGTTTTAATTGAATTATAATTTAAATATTTCATGAGTCTAATGATTTTATTTATTAAACTGTGGCACATGGGACAGTAAGGACACACTAAACCCAGAGAACTAGAAAATCAGAAAACCGAAGTGTTTTTATATGGCAGGAAACAAGAAACAAAAGAGCAGAAAGAAAATAAAACTTGCTCCTTCCATTTGAAAGCAGTGAGCTTTTTATTTAAGGTATATAGATTACTGTAGTCATAGTTAGGAGTTAGGTAAAATACTGGAGTTAGGAAAACTACTACGACCAAGGATTGAGTCACTTTCTCTACAACCTGATAGAGAACAAAAAGTCAGTCTCTTGGGGTAAATCTACTTGAGCATGTTCACAATGCCATATGAAGACTGCTAATTTTGATGAAATAAGCTTTCTGTTTTATAATAGCCTTAAATGGCTATTTGAACAAAAAGGTGGCAAAGATGGGAGGTTATTATTTTACAAGAAATGACAGGGTTTTATATATATATATGGATCTAGATACAGGTAGAAAAAAACACCAGGTATTACATAATGAAAACTGACTCATTCCAGGGGAAAAAAAAACCCAAAAAACGAAAAAACAAAAACAGGGGATTCTAATTCTGAAGTTGCCTTGTAAAAGCACATATGTTTGAAGTTTGCTTCCACATTAGTAAAATCTATAGTTCTGTCTGGGTGTTCAAAAAGGGCCTTTCTGCATATAAAAATTAATCTTAATGGCACCCAAATACCTGACACACTTTTATTTATGACCAAGGGGGCTGTTTAGCTCTGTGGAGATGGATGGAATGTATTTGATTATAAACAGAGAACAAGAAATCACATAAAGAAGAAAGTAGGTCCCCTCACTGAGTTCAAATCTAGATGACAATAAACAACTCATTATCATTTTTATTGTAGAATTGAGTAAAGAAAGTTTGAACAGAAATATTTGGGTGGGAAAAAAGAAAAGAATTAACAAATGTGCCATTTTTGTAGAATTAAAATCAGTGTAAAAAATAAGAGAATTCAGGTAACAAATAGACATTGTCTTTGACAAAAAGCAAACCAAAAATGGAATTTAAATTAACATCATGTTGCCTGATGAAAATTTAAATACTATTCAATAATTTTGGTCAAAGATTCTCAAAGGAAAGGAGGATAAAAGATTAAGGATAAAAGATTGTTTAAATGACTTAGAGAAGTTAAAATGGATAATAATAAAAAGACAAGCTTTGTGAGGGCTTTGTTTTTAATTGGATTTTGCAATTAAATATATCAAAAAATATCAAAAAAAACTCCTATATAAAAGGGATTTTTCTTTTATTTTGCTTTGTCTTATAGAAGAAAAGATCAAACAAGGAATGGATTCTGTTTTCATAGAGTTTGAAATTTATAAAATGTGAGAATGTCGTTAAGAAAAAGAATATGAAAGTAATATTACAAAATTAGATTGAAATACAAATATTTTAATGACAAAGTAAAGTGCATCAGATTATTTTTGTAAATCTAACACAATGAAAACATCACATATTGCACAAAAATACCATGTCCTTATAATACTTTCTCCTAGTTTCGAGCTGTGTAGTATGATCACTTCATAAGGCTAAAATTTTGTAAAATAATTTCCTACTGAGGAAAACAGATGGATTATTCAAATCTTTCTTTCTCAAATAGTTTCTTTCAAATTATTAATCTGTTATTGGCAATGCCATATAAAGTGATAGAATTTCTGTCAAACGTGGAAAAACACCTACTAAGTTTATTTCCAAGTAATTTGTCTAAGTAGAAAGCATTTTCTGGCTTCATAAATGGCAGCCGTGTTTCTTCTCTATCCTTAATACACACCCAAGCCAGGCTGCACTGTGGATATGAATAACATTCTGCCATCTTTAGTCCTGTTCTTCATATTATGAATGGAAAAATTAAAGAAGAAAAAAAAAACAGAGAACAGTGTTAACTATGATTAAAATATTTTAATAATATAAATTTTGCAGAATCGGCTACTATACTACTATGCTTCCCTCTGAGTGCTTTAAAAGAAAATAGGCTGCACAAGGGAGGTTCAAAATCAACACGCCTCTGTGTGCCAGCTGCTTCAGGCAGAGCAAGAAGTAGAAAGATTAAAGAACAAATTGATTTTAGAGCCATACAATGGTGACTTTGAAATGTAATAGATTTCAGAAATGGGCTCCATAAGCTCAAATATTTTGGCATTCTCTTTATTTTCTGTCTATAACTCCATGGAACACATATAACAAGATAATTGTTAGTCATTACTTGTATGTAAAAGTATGTCTGGAACTGTATCTGTTCATTAATCCAGCAATAAATTAATACTCCAGGAATCCCCTGGCACGTTCATGTCTATCTGCAATTATTCTCTGAAGTGAGTTAAAAAGTCTCTCCCCCAAATTCATGTGGCATTATTAATAATAATGTTATTTGCAGATATAATTAAGGTAAGGATCAAGATAAGACCATAGTGGATTAAAATGAGCCCTAAATCCAATGAGAATGTCCTCATAACAAAGGAAAACAAAGACATAGCAAAGATCATGTGAAGACGGGGGCAAGACTGCACTGAAGTTTCTATATGCCAAGGATGCCGAAGAGTCCAACAACTCCCATGAAGCTAGGAAGCTCGAGGACGTCTCACTGAGTTTGCAGAGAAACCAACACTGTCAACACCTCCATTTGAAACTCCCGACTTCTAGAATTGTTAGAGAATAAATTTCTGTTGTGGCATAACACCTAGTTTGTGGGACTTTATTACAGCTGCCCCAGGAAACAAATACACTATCTCTGCACAGAAACACCACCAAATTGTTTAGCATACTAGTAGATTTTTAGATTAGATGTTTATATGTCTGCCTAAAGAATGATGAGATAAAGGAGTTCCCCCTGAAACCATAGAAAAGCATTTTCTCAGAGGGTGCGATACTCCAAATGATGTCTCCACAGCCCCCTAAAGCTAAAAATGTGCTAAATGGTCAAGTAACTGAGATACTAAAAAGAGAAAACAAGGGCAGGGGACATAGCTCAGCGGTACAAGACCTGTCTCACAAGCTCAAGGTCCTGAGTTTGATTCCCAGTAACAAAGGAAAAAAAAAAAAAAAAAGGAGGGGGGACAAATTTTGTGTTATTTCTGGGAAAAGCCAACAATTCTATGAAGTTCCTTTTTATGAGCAATACTATAGAAACATTATAATAGAATCTTATGTTTGATATTTTCTCTAAATTTGTACTTTCTAAAATGTTAGTCACCCATCTTGGGGAAAAGAATCAATAAATACTTAACCACCAAAATAAACTTTTAATGTTTTGCATTTTTCAAGTTATATTCTCTCACCCTCTGTGCTTTTAGATTGGATTCCCATCTATTAATTATAATAATAAAATTAACTTAATAATAACGATGGCACTTCATAATCTCAATAACCATTTCTTAATTGTCACTGTAATTCTTCTGTCTTGTCATTGAATCACAGGTATCCACAGCTTACCAACCATACTAAGTGCTAAGGCCCTAGAATGCAGTTGTATGTTCTGTGCAAGTTTTTCCTTGCTCACTGAGCTTGGAACAATGATGAAAATCTGTCTGATATATCTCAAATGTTTATTACAGTACCCTGAGATAAATGTGTTACGGGGACAATAATGTCAATATCCTCACAGAATGGGACTCATGTTCAGAATCTCTTCAATGACAAAGAACTCCAGGACAATCCGTGTGAGGGTATTTGAATTTCTGTAGTTCAAAATGAAATCCAATTATGATTTGTTTCTGGAGGATGCTCTAGCTGTGTTGGTGGCTTTGCTTTCACCAAGGAAAAGTGATCCTTGGCCACATTTAACTGTGCTGGTGGAAGGCCAAGGAAAAGCTCTTCATTAACATATACTCAGTAATTACCAAAAGCACATAGACACATCTCATTTCTACCCTGCCATTATGCTCGCTGGCCTGGAAAATGGGATTGGGCCAAGTGGAACTGTCCCAAGCACATGCACTGTATATTCCTGGAAGGAGAATCACAGAACGCTCTATAGACAAGGAGTCTGTCTGTGTGCTTCAGTAATCTCCTGTGGGCAGTTTTACAGAGGTTCTGTCAAAAGCACTGTAACAGGTTTACCACTGTGCACTGTTGTTCTTTAAAGTATCACAATTCTATCAAGGACGTGATTTCAATAAAAGAATGTTTTTGAATTATTAATCCCACATTGTGAAATGTTTTCTCCTTGTATTTTATGCTTGAATCTAAGATAATTTTTAAAACCTTAGTGTTATGTCTAGAAACTTTCCAAACTCAAATCTTCAGTCTCCTGCAATGGGAAGAAATATGCAAGAGACAAGCAGCTTCCTAAATTACTGTGTGCATGAACAAAAAGGTGACTACAGGAACACCATACGCTACGCATTTCAAATAAACTCTGGGGAGCAACCCATGGTGCCATTCCATTTCCCAAGTCTCCACTTAGTGCAGAAAGTGGAACTGAGCTATTCTTAGTGGGGCGCTATTGCGTCCATGCTTTCTAGGACAGTCCCCCACGTACGAATGGTCCTTTACGTGCTGGTAATAGTGGGTTCCATGAGGGGCACAGGATAAATATGTGCTGTCACTTGTCCACTGTATCACTAAATATTTCATCCTCCAGACATTACATTTAGCTCGAGAAAGCAAAGATCCTGCCCTTGAGAAGCATGCAATCTACAGGCCGTGTACGTTGTACTTATTTTCTGTGGATCTCAGAACTTTAGTTTCTTCATAGAACCGGGGAGAACTGAAGAGATCCACAAATAAAATGAGGGTATCATTTTAAACTTTCTGGAAGTTCCTGAAATAATTCATAAGAAAGATAAATTATTATACATATGCCATTCTCCTGTCTAATTTACATGTCTTATACTGCTTTATACAATGAGGATACACACATTAACAGGCACAAGTCTATCGGGAACATTAGTTTTAAATTCTTTGTCTAGAAAAAATGTTTATAACATACTAGTGTGGCAGGTCATATATATTTTGCTAAACAGATTTAAGAACTTGTATTTCAGCATACAGATATGAGCAGTGAAGTGGGACTTTCACTTGCCCTCCCATTTTAACCACCAGAATATAACAAGGTGTGAGGAACTGGCCTCGGTTTGGCTGCCCCAGGAGAGAGGAGAGGGCAGGGACTTGGACCGCATAGACTCTTGAGCTGGCCTGGATGGTGGAAGAGGACATTCCGCTAAGCTCCCGTAGCCTCCATCAGGGAAAGGAGTTGCGTGATGAAAGCTCAAGCCAGTGTTCCTGCGTAAGGAAAGTGCTTCTGATGCTGTTCCAAGTGCAGGGTCCGATCAGAAGAGTTAGCCGATTGAAACATGCTCCCCTTCTTAAACTGACTGTATTTTAAAACGACTAAAATATACTTTGGGTTTATCTAACATAACCCTTTAAGAATTCATTTATTTATTCTCAGTCTACAATTTGTAAAAAATAGCAATTATAAGTTGGTTTACAATTCTAACCACTTTTTCACTCGAAAGATTAGTACCAACAAATAGATCAAGGTAATCAGTAAAGACATTCTAAGGAAAATAATCTGCATTAATATCAATATATCAGTTATTAGTTTTTTAGATTTAATTTAATAGTAAAACAAAACATCCATTTTCTAAGAAATACATTTATAGATCCTAAGTTAAGCTTTTCCAGCCAGAGCAAGGGAGAAGTGGAATCTATACTATTAGGTTTGAGGTCTCTAATGCGTCTTTAAAATATAATCATTTCTTTCAGTTTCTCTCTTCACGGTTCAAAGATATCACTGTCCTCTGAGCCGCGTTCAACATAAAATGATAATTGATAGATCTTAAAACATTAATATAACTCAAAAGACAGAAGGGGAGGTTGGAAAACGAATTTACAAAATACACACACCACGATGGAAGAAAACCCTTCTCTGCTTCAACTGCAAGCCAAAAGACTGCACATAATCCATCCATTACTTCGTCTTTGTAAATTAGTTTAAAAGTAGGTGGTGAGTGATCGAACGCATTTTAAATACGCAGCCCGCAGAGAGTCACATGGGGTCCTTTTACGAATCAAAGTTTTCACTTCTCCATGTCCTACGCGTTACTGTAACCACTGAAGCGGCAGATAGTATATAGGACACGGAGAGCTACTGTGCTAATCGGTCCCCGCGGACCTGATGGAGCACTCTGCTGCAAAAGCAATTTTCATTTTGAACTCCAATACCCTTTAAGAGAACGCCAGTGCTCTGAAAATAATCACTGCATAGTTTCAGTGACTTAGAGTCTTGGTTTCAATACTATATATTCCCTCCTACTGTGTCTCCTTCCCCCTCCTTTGCCCTTAACTTTATGCTTACAGATAAAATTCCTTCCCTCCCCCACGCCCTTTTTTTATTCTGAAAACCAATAAGAGGAAGAATATTGGTATACTGACCTTAAAGAGCATTTCTTGGGCTGGGGACTTAGCCCAGCAGCACAGCACCTGCCTAGCAAGAGTGAGAACATGAGTTCGATTCCTGGTACCAAAAACAAAAAAGTTTCTTTTTCCTAAGTACTTTTTTTTTTTCCCCAGAATAAGATATAACCATCCAAAAGGAAAGACATTTAATCAGAGATTTCTATTCTAGGGTAGAAGAACTTGACTTTTTGAGTGGAAACTCCTCCTTATAAAGAAAGCCTACATCAGAAATCAAACAACAATCATTGTTGGGCCTGGGGATTTAGCTCAGTGGCACATGACCTTATAAGACAGAGTGGCACTGACAGCTTCAGGGAACCTTGCTGGTTCTTTTTTGGAGTTTTTGTTAATGGGCTCTACAGAGGCATTTGGTTATTTTAAGTGAGATCTCAAGACAGCTACCGACTAAACTATTAATCCTTCCCCACCAGCACGGAAAAGGACACTTGCGAATGGAACTGCACCACCCCCTCTTGAGGAGATGACCCTGCAGGTGAACGAAGAGCAGGGAAGAAGCCTCATGATTTAACTGAGGAGTAAAACTGGTGACAGCATTATCATCAGCAGGGGAGTGGTCTCAGAATATTTCTTCAGACCAATAAAAAATTTAAAAATACAGAGAATACCTGTCAAATAAATCAGAATTTAAAATTGGAACAAAAAAAATCTAAGTAGAAATTAAGACTTTCTTAAAGATAAACTCAAAACCACAATAAAAAAACAAATGAGAGCTTACATTTGGTTTTGTTCACAGAATCAAATGTTATTGTGTAACATGCTTAATTTTGATTTATTTCCTCCATCAAACTAAACAGAAATAACCAATGCTACTAATTTATAGTTTTTCAACAAGCATATACCTGAAGTTGGAGGCTTTGAAATCCAGATTTAGCTGATAAATGAATGCCTAAACATTCAGTACAGATGATTAAATGCTAGGCAGAGTTATTCTAAATCAGAGCTGTGCACACACAGAGTATATAAATGCCAAAATATTACACACCACCAAATTCAGTTGCCTCTTGCTCAACAAGCCTTAATCAAATGGGAAAAGCTAAATTGAAGAGCTGCTTTGTGAGCATGCATTTCAATAAACCATAATGTTTGTGAAATCAGAACATGAAAAAATGGATATCAATAGAAAGAAAATAATTCCCCATGAAAATTACCAATTTACCATTTTTCATGTACAAATTTAGACTATTACTGGATATGGATACATAATAACAGAAGCAAGCTCATAGGTAAAAAAAAAAGATCCCAGAATTTATAAACAAGTGCAAAGCAAACATAAAACCTCAGTAACCCATATTTAAATAACAATAGGTTACTAGTTTCTTTATTTTAATCTCTAAGTTTAGTTGGAAATTTAGCAGAAAAAAGCACCTATCATATTGTTAATTGATATATGTGAATAAAATACAATGCCCCCACTCATTTACAAAAATATACACCCAGCATTCTCATTTCTTTATGAAGATTAGATCTCAAAATTTCTACACTTGCCACTATTAGGTCTAGCACAAGAAATAATAATATAGCCCACTAGCGATCTAATTACAGTTTTAGGTCACTTTTAGTAGATCAAGTATACATTAGGGGATGATCAAGTCAAAACACATGCCTGTTTTATTTGCAACTATTTGAATATCAACAATATGATATGCCCAACAAGGAACAAATCTTTTTAACTGAAAAGGCTTAGGTATAAACACTATCTCAACCACCCGGTGCAATTCCTTTTCAGCATGCTACATTAAGCAACTAAATGCTAGTATTGTTTCGTTGATTTTGCAGGCCTCGGGTCAGCCACCTGAGCATCTCTTTAGAAGATGACAGTAGGCAATGTAGCAAATATGGAGGATTCTCTTCTGTCTTGTCTTCGAGGCCCAGTATGGTTGTGTTTTGCTTTACTCTGATCATTATTTTTCTTTTTGCTTTATTTTATATTCTGTTTTTATTGGTTTTATTCTGTTTTGTTTTTGGTTCTATTCTATTATACCTGTTGGAATGGTCAGCTATTCTGAAGAGAACAAGCTATACTATAGTAGCTATTGTTTTCATAGTATCTTTCTTCGAAGTTCTGTACCAGTTCTGCTGCTTTGTTTTGATTGACTTGGTTCTGTTATGTTCTGTTGGATTTTACTATCTTTAAAATAAAAAAAAAAAAGAAGAAGGTTGGAACCATAAATGTTCTCTCACAAAAACTGAGATCACCTGGGAGGAACAGCAGGAAAGACTGACTATAGCTATCACATTGCCGAAGAATCTCACTATAACTCTCTGTGTAATAACTTGTCATGGTCAAGAAAAAAATTATTCTGCTTACATTTTAAACTTCAACCAACCAATTTAACCAAATAAAAAAAAAAAACACATTTTAGGAATGGACTAAAGTCTACAGAACAAATAAGATCTCAATAACAAAATCATGTAAAGCCCAATCTAAATTTTGAGACTTTTTATTATATAAAGTACTATGTACTGCTGTATTATATAATGTCTACTATAAATGTGCAAATATCTATATATTAACAATTCTATCAAAATATGTGGGGTATCTAATAAAAGAGTTGTACTGTTGAAATAACAAGTTACAAGTACCACTAAATTAATTCACATATACACTTCATTTTCTCCTTCAAGATACTTCTCTGCAAAGACGGCCTACATTTTAGGTTTTGCAGGCCATGTGGTATCTTTCATAAGTTTCAGTTCTATGTGGTAGTACAAAAAGTCACAAATCAACAAATGATTATGGCTATGTTTCAACAAATCTTTATTTACAAACACAGTTGGCAAGCTAGGTGTGGTCCAAAAGCATGAGTTTGGTAACGGCTGCTCTGTTTCTGTACACTTGAAGAACTGCTCAACTGAAAATTCTTTTCTGTAAAGCATCATCAATTATTCATATCATCATATTTTGATCCTTTTACATTGAACATTTATATTAGAAAAAATACTGGTACTCAAAGGAATTGTAAAGAGCCTAACTTCTGTTTTAAATCTTACATTCAGAGAAGGAATTAGATTTATCTGATTTTTATTGATCTTTCTCTTTTGAAGACCATATGCAAAAGCTGAAACATCCACTCAACAAAACATTAACACTTTTGCTTTTTCACAAAAATAAAGTGATTTCAAACATGGACAAAAAATATGTGGTTTTAAAATCCTTTCTATTATACAAAGTACAAAACAGTCAATGGAAGCTCTACATAAATGTATACTTAAAACAGCAAAAATATCCAGAAAACAAAAATCTGAGCTCACTACATGAATTTCTACAGTTCAAAACAGTCTTGCTCACCCTTTTATTACTACAGGGTTTCAAAACTGTACTCACTACTCATCTACCTTGATGATATCGAACTACATTCCCAAGAAACTGAAGCCAATGAGAAACTAGAAAGATAGGAATGTAGGACAGTAAACATGCTTTATGACAAGTATGTACCTTTAAGAAGTACAAACTCAGGCTACAGTGGTAGCTGTGTGTGTTCACAAATCTATAAATAAATCTTGCAATACTTAATAGTCTATATTTCTGCCCTTAGAATTCTGTGCGTATTTAATTATATACACTGTACTCAATTTACTTTAACATGAGTATGTTAAGTACTTGGAGATAGTTATGGATATAAAAGCAGACATGTATTTTACATTATTTTTATTTAAATGTTAACATAACGATACTCAAAGATCTCAGAGACCTAAATTTAAAATCTGGCCAAGGCTGTTTCTTTCTATCTCATGGATAGTCACAGAAGCTTTTTGGAAGAAATTTCATTAAACTCTATCACGCTAAAACTCAATCATGGGGTTCTCTGATTCATACCCTTCTGTTTGCCTTTTTTCTGCTTTTATGTTATGTACACTGCTTCTTCCTTTATTCATAACTGGGCGCTAAAACACTAAATGACTATAAAAATAACATTGAAATTTTTCAATCTTTTTTCCTGCTTCTCTTTCAAATTCTTTCTGTGCTTAGTGACTATAGCACAGGGAGTAAGCACAGGTAGTCTGAATCAGAAATTTCCTAAGCAATGGAATAGTTGCTCCATTTTTACCTCTAACACAGTAGCTACCAAATTTCACCCATGATGTGCGATAACAGCATTTTCACAGTATCAGAGACAGAACCAGTTATTACACACACACATTTGAGATAATATTGTTGCTCAACAAAAGAGTAAAATTTCTAGGAGAAAGTATCAAAAACACAGTAAAGATTGTAATATAATAGAAAAAATATTAGTATTTGTTAAGTATTTAAGATGAAAACATTTAGATAGTTTGGATGCCTATACCGACATTGTCGGTTAGCTCAAGTAACAATATCTTTGCAGTTGTCCAGCTGGCTGTCTCCTGGGATCTGCTGGTGACTTCTTTTATTTTTTATTTTTTGGTACTGTGTATTGAACTCAAGACCTCGCACTTCCTAGGCAGGCATATATCCCAGCCTTTCTTTTCTACTCTTTAATCCTCAGCTAACCTATTCTTTTTTCTTCCCATTCTCCTACAGTTTAATCCTCCCATAATATATTCTATGGAAATTCTAAGGTAGCTGCAAATTTTTTCATATTTCTTCCATGGGGACATATGGAAGAATCCAAATGCTAAACTGGACTAAACTGTGACTACCTTGACCAAAAGGGAACCAACAGAAATTATGCAATGTCCTTGTCTATCCTTGAAGGGAACTGGAACTTCCCATGTATCTTTGTTTTGAAGTATTTGTTCTTGGAGTTCTAAATGATTCCTGAAGAAGTCTGATTTCCCTGAAGCTCTTACACTGTAAGGAAGCTCAAGATAGCTACTTAGAAAGGTATGTGAAAGAAAGAGACACAGACACGGGCAGACTTGATAACCTAATTTTCTGACCCCTGACCACTCATTCATTCCAGTTGAGGCCCTACAGGTTGTGACGTGGAGACAACATATTCCCCAGAGAATAAGATAAAAACTATACCATAAATTATATTAAGTCAATTTTTCAGTGGTTTGTGAGGCAATAATTGAAAACAACAGTTTTCAATCCATTCCAGTACCTTAGTATTTCCTTGATTGCTTATCAAAATGTAATATTTTTAAATGTGTTCATTTGGTTTTTTGTGTCTGTTTGTTTGTAGAATGGAAAATTCACGATGACCAAGGCAAAATTGTACTAGACTATCAATATTTTTGTAATGCTCAATAGAAAAAGTATTTCTTAAGAGAAGAAGAGGAAAAGGGATCTGATTGTTAGTTATACCAGTTCTTTTCATTAACCCAACATTTTAGCAGACTTATGAATAGGTGGCACCCAGGAGTAGAAGAGAGGATAGAAAAGTATCTTTTTATACCTGGGGTTTTTTTTCATGTGTACAACAACATTTGGAATGCCTTTTTGAAAATTATTCTAAAAATTCATAAAACTACATATTTTATAGTTATAAATTTAAAGAGTTCTCTCAATACCTTTTATACTGTAATGTTAACATTCATGTTCCAAACTCATGTTAAACCACAGTTCTCAGTGATTGAAAAACATAACTCTGATCTGTATTTTCCTTCTAAAGGAATGTTTTAACACTTCTCAATGAAACCTTCTTACCTTTCATTGACTTGTTCCCACAAACAGGTAGGCATCAGGGAGTCATTTCCGAATAGACTTTGATAAATGCTTTTTCTTTTGTCTCACAACTGTAACACTACATTTAAAATTGGAATTTCTCCAGATAGACTTAGTATTAATACCACATGAAGTTTCAGGAAATGTTTTCGGGTTGATATATATCTATATTCTGCTTTAGAGAGCACATGCCAACTCCTGAGGAGAGAAATCTTGTGCTCTAAACATTTAACAACACAACTCTTTTTGGAATTTTTTATATTGTAGAAGTGAAGCTCTATGCCAAGCTTTAGAGTATAGTACTGTTATAAGGACGGATATTAATTAGCTCTCCATTATCATCATTAAGAGACATGCTTGAAGCAGAAATTTTGGTATGTGAAAACGCAAGGCTTCACAGATTTTATCTCACTCAAATGCAATGCCCTTCAATACTCTTGATCTAGTACTAGCAGTTTATAGGCAAATCTAAGATTATGCCAATCAATGATAACAAGACAAACAAAATTCAGCAGTGGCCCAGTGCCTAATAAGTCCTATTTATAAAACTTGGTTTGGCATTCAGGAAATGTTTCTTTGACTGGCTACAACTCATAACTTTCATCACTATGCTTCCTGATCCTGTTTTTTTTTCAAAAAGTTGAACATTTATTAACTGTTCTGGGTACATGGAAAATACCAGTATGACTTTGAACCTTTGACCATAGTATGGTTGTATTTATATATTCTCTCTAGGTTAAATGATATCCATGCTTTTGTTCAAGCTCAGGTTTGCTCTTTCCTATGAACCTTCTGTCTCGTCTTAATGAAAAATATTCCTCTCCCTTTTTTTAATCAGAACTCCAATAATGTTTTTAACTATTCCATTACTACACTTCACAAGACTCTACTTTTATAATTAATTGAAAAGCTCCTTATTTTATAATTATTTTATAAAAATTTTGAGTAGAGACTCTTTTCCTTTTTCCACATTTATGTTTCATACGCTATCTAGCATGTGACACAGAGTGAGAGAGGCATTAAAGACATGGTGAGTAGATGGATTTGATAAGAATTTCATGCATGCATTAGACATTAAGTTACATATATCTCCTCCAACAATGAATGAATTTATTATTGCAGTCTCTAAAATAATTTAAATTATCAGTTTGGTATAAACTGACCAATACTGATCTAAAATAATGGAATACTAGTCAGAAAAACACTTACAGGCCTCAGAATGAAGCAAGGACATCCCAGAGGTTAGGAATTAAAACTAATCAAGATCATACACATTAACGAGAGATGTTAAAAAAATACCCCAAGTCTGCTTCTTAAATCAAAAAAGCAATGTAATAATATTTCTCTCTTCTAGAATAAAAGGTTTTAAAGTAAGCAAAACTTCCAAGAAAAGATTCATCAAGCAAGATTACATTCAGAAAACCTGATGAGGGGTAAACTTTTCTGAATACCAGACTTAAATTTTCTGAATAAAATATTAGTAAAAGAGAGATCAGCATTATTTGGCATTTAGTTGTGGATCTAACTGTATTGCAAAAAGATATAAAAGACATATATAAATTGTAACATAGGTTACAATATTTTTGCAATGTTTGTTGATAAATATGCACATATAATTATATATAAATATGTAAAGATATATACATATATATATATATATATATATAGTTATTTTGGCAAGAGTTGTCAAATTTAATAAAAAACCTAAATACCTACATCATTTTAAATTAAAAAATAGTAATAGACAAAATGTAGAGGCCCTTATGCAGACACAAACCCATATGCTCAAAAAATACTTTTTTCTGTACCTCTTCCAAAGAAGATTTCATGCTGCACTACCACCTACAGTCTAGTGGGACCATATGAGTAAACTGTAGCCAATGAATAGTGAGCAGACCTGTATGGTACTCCCAGGCCCAGAGATATGGCCCCTCAGACCTTCACCTGCAGTGGTCTTACAGTCACATGGTCTGGATGACACAGCAACAAGTTTGAGTACATTCACCTAATGATGAGCATCAGCTTTTAGTATAAGTGAAAGTAAAAAAAAAAAATTGGGGAAAGGCACTAAAAATTTATGATTTGATGATTCAGCTGGCAGTAATTGCTAAGAATCATACTGTATCACAGCATCAAGATTTGAAATTATGAATTAAAAAAAATTTTGGTTGAGTAAAAAGAATGTTTCTAAAATTACAGAAAAATATTTTCTATTTATGTATATGAAGCTAAGACTAACATGCATTAACATAGAGTTCATGCTTTTTTCAAAACTATTAAATTAAAATACTTGAAAATAATATTCATAAGTCAGTTGTCAAATATAATTTGATTATTTTACTATTGTGAAATGGGGCCCCTTATTATAAAACCCATTACATTTGACTTATATGGAAAGTTAAGATGAGTAGCATATTTATATAAAGGTACATATACCTCCTGACTGAGATAGTACTCCATTTCTTATTATTTCTGGGAAAAGAAGTCAAAAATGCAGTTTGTCACTCGAATGTACTAATGAGTCATTCACATTACAGAAACATGAGGAAGATTTATTTATTCCTATTAGGTTTTCACCCAATTGTAAGATTCTCAGATGAAAGGTAAAACTGTATTTTTATTATCCAGTTTTGTTATATTATATCTAATTTGTCAGTCTTTATTCTTTGGTTGAACAGCAAGTCTGAAATACTAAGAAACACCATGAGTTATTTCCAGTTCTAAAAGATGAGCTTCACAATGCTCACAAAAGTCAACATGCAGCAGTATATTGCAAACTTACGGATAAAGAAAAGTCCAACAGAAATGGCAAACACCCTCGAAACACTTAACAACAGGACAGCCATTGATCCATGGGCTATACATTTTTCTAATATGCTTTCTGAACACTTTAGAGTTACTAGATCATAGTCATCATCCAAAAGGAGTTTGTAGGATGGGTGGTGGTGCACGCCTATCATCCCACCTACTTGGGCAGCTGAAGCAGGAGGACAGCTGAAGCCCAAAAGTTGGAGACCAATCTGGGAAATACAACCAGACCTTGTATGTTTGTTTGTTTGTTAAAAGGATATAAAATTTAAGAAAGAGATTAAGGGAAGATGACACGTTAGAAGTTATCTCATTTAAAAAACATGTTAATATTTAGAGGACCAAATCAAAACAAATAAGCACAAACTTGAAAAGCCAGGGCTGTGAACTACTTTCATTCCCAATTCAAAAGATTAAGCTGGCAGGTCTTTTGGAAAGCAGGTAGAAACCTTATGCAAAAATGGATGGGGTAATTAAACATATGTAGGACATATGGCTTGGAGATAGTTTCCCTGTGGAAAGCCACCAAGTCGGGACACAATGGGAAGAAAGGTTCCGTGAATGTGACTCTCGCCAATCACCAGGAGGCTTCATTTTTAAAAATCAAGGAACCCTACAATTAGGCAGACTCCTACCTGAGATCACCCAGAATAAAAGACGCTCTGTTATCAGGTAAATAATGCATTCAGGGAAAAATCACTATGAAACACAGAAGAAGTTTTTCTTCTCTGGTCACAATTTGACTTTTTATTTTTTTCTTTTTTAGACACTCTACCACTAATTTTTGTTTTTACTATTTGTTTAATTTCTTAGAAAAGCTATGTCATAAGCCATCTGATGACTTTGTAAATGCAAAGGGCCAATGTTGTGGAACAGACAATCTAATGACATAGTGTTTAGTGTTCCCTAAAGCAGGAGACAGATGAAGAGAAACGGTGAACCGGCAACCTTAGCATAATTAAGACAAGCCTGAGTGCTTGCCATGGTGCCATTACATTAATCTCACATCAGTGGCACCTGGCTAAAATTTATGAGATATGTAAAAGGGGCCTTTCCAACTGACCTTGATAAGGCAGAGTTATTTATCACGTGAGAGAATAGTCAGCAAGCTGGGGGAATGAGGTATATTAGAAATAACTTGGCAGAGAGATTTAAAGGCAGTAGGCTGCCATACACTTTGAAAAGATCCAGAGAACTATTTCCAGGACTCTGAACCTTAAACATCCTTGATAGGTAAAATATAAAATCATACATCATGTTAATAAGCTATATATATGAGAAGGGGTAATAGTAAATGCCAAGTTTTAAACTGACGCCAGTTCATTCATTTAATATTTTTAATGTGTGTTTATTGGGCTATGTAATGGGGCTTTGTGATCGCAGCAGAATCTAAATGATTTCACCCCCAAATAAGTAAGCTAAACATAGTCACACTGGGAGTTTTTTGGAGGGCACCACCTCATTTTATTTGCCATTAGATTTCCAGGACCTAGCGTCTAGACTGGAATATTTTGGCTTCAATAAGTCAAAAAACCTTTTTATGGATGGCTGCGTCCTGTTTTTAGTTATCAGTTTACACTATTCCTTGGCCACCACATCAGAAAGACTTAGCACTACACAGAATTATCTTATATACTGCTTTATATTTACTTGTTCTCCCACCCCAGACTGAGGTCTGCTGTCTTTTATGTTCACCTTAACATGTGGCACAGACAATACCTAGAATAGAACATTATTGGTGATCAATAAATATTTGCAAAATGAATGAAAGCAATGTTATTAAACAAATTGTAGAAATTAGCAAACAAAAGAGTCATGAACATTATGTTTCAGAGTAGTTTTGAAGGTATTCTTTTTTTATTTTAAACCATCGCATTACCAGTATAAATTTTAAAATCTGAAAATAGTGCTTCTTCAACCGAGAAGTTTGTTATGATGAAGTAGGTATAATAATACATTTCTGGTTGTTTATTAGAAAATATCTCAGTTATTTTCAGCTGCTGCTAATAGTGCTACTAAATATGACTAACTTTTAGAAACATAGTTTCTTGCTTCAAATGTTTCAACAAAAAATATGAAGAGTAACAAAGTGGTGTTTTGGGGGGAGTTCTGTTTGCTGTGCTTCTATATAAAAAATACCATATAAAATATTGGTAATTATCATCTGGAGAAATTCTCACAATGCAAGTAAAATTTTACTTCATGTGTCTGAGCCAACTAGAAAACACAAGGTCCTTCATTTTTGTGTAATGAACAGTTTTGCCTTTTAACTTTATCAAACATAACTGCGTTTGTCCTTATATAAAACAGAGGTGGTTGGATGAATTTCTGTCTTTATACAGTGAAAGTTTTATGGTCTTCTCAGTGAGATAAAGCAGCAACACAGTTTAGAATTTCACGTAGAGAAGCCACATTGGGTCAAGAAGACCTAACAGATTTTGTGCCACATTGGCATGGAGATATTCCGTACATTTCAGTTCTAACATTTCATCATTGCGTAACTGGCAATTTTCCTATGTAAAAGTACAGACTATCTAAAATCAACTGAATTACAGAACAATATTTCTTGTATGTCCATAGATATTAAAGAGATGAAAGGTATTAAAAGTGTAACACGGTGACAGTTTTTGTTTTAGGAAAAAAAGCAGCAAAACAAGCTGTCTTTTTAAAATCTCAAATGACTAAGATAAACATGTCCATATTTGAAAGAAAATGTGAACCCGCCTCAATTCCAGACAAAATTAGTCACTTTAAAATCCCAATTAACTTTCAAACCCACACAAAAAGTTAATCATCAATAATATTTTGTTAGCTCTATTTTGGTTCTGTGTCAGAGCTAAAGTATATAATGACACTTCTGGAATCATAAAAGTTTTGGATGAATTTCTTTGTATGTACATTGCAGATTATAAATTTAACACATTTATAAGAAAATAATTTCAAATAAAACATACTGAAATAGTTATATTCGGCTTCGTTGATGTGGATTTGTATATATGTTAATGCACTATGACTTGCCTTATTTTAAATATTTTATAAATAATCATGAGCTATACAAGTAGAAAATAGCAGAAAAATTAATGGAAAGGCTCTACACCATGTATCCCACTTCATAGTTAATTTCTTTTTGTCTCTTAGAACTTTTACCTAACATAATGAAAAAAGGCATAAAATATCAGAGTTAATGTTTGGTGCTGACCTACTCATTAGATCTTTATTGAAATTTACTTATTTTAATGGCTAAAATTTCATAATTAAATTTTTATGTAGAATTAAGAATAGTGGAATAATCAGATGTTAATGAGTTATATTTGTTAAGAGAATATTGAAAGTGCAAGGGAGATACAGTTTACACATCATAATTCTGTGATTTAATTCTGTTATTAAAGAAATTCTGCCATAGACTTATTGCACAATTAGCATCATCAAAGCAATAAGTTTTCTTTATGCTTCAACAACTAATTCTATCCAATGTTATTTCTGTTCTTTTTCATCTAATAAAGTTTTGTAACTTTTGTCTCGATTTCATAAGATATAGATTAATTTCATAAGATAACTCTTGCTTTTCTAATTAATCAAAGGACCTATAGTATCATCTTTCTTAAAGAAAAATGTGAACGTAGAAGGTTTACTTTTCTTCCAACCGGTTGGTGAAAACTGATCCTATTTTTGCTTACATTGAAATGCAGGCTTGGGAGCCTCGTGATTATATAGGTCATTAGTTTCTAGAAAGAGTACTCAAATTAAGGACAAGACCTTAACCTAAGAAAGCGATAAAAAGTCCTTGCATAAATCAGTTGAAAAGCCTTAGCTGTCAAAGAGAATTATGATTATATTCTAAAATGTTATAAAAATTATTTCTTTCAACAGAACTCACCCATTTCAAACAAAGATCAAACAAAATTTAATATACTTTTGATCTCTGCAACTGAGTTACAATGTAAAGAAATTTTCTTCAAAAATAACTTGAAAATTGGACTCAGAATATGGAAAATAAGTTCTTTGGGGGAAAATGAGGTTCTAACAACAACGTAATTCTAGCACAGACTGAATAAACAATGTAAGGTGGTAATTTGTTATCTGCTTTCACGATTGCCATCCCTTTCCATTTGCTCTCACAATATAGACATTGTTGGATACATCGGCAGTTTTTCTAATAGAACACATTGATTAATTTGTTTCTGTAACAACCAACATGTTTTTAAGGCATGGCCTAAAAATCAATTCTTTCATTTATTTGTCAATGCCTTGGGTCAAGGAACCAGTCTTTCCCTTGCAATTTTGAATTCACTATAAATGTCTGAAAGGAAAAAAAAAAAAAAAGACAAAAATCTTTACCATATGCTAGGAGGTTAATGAAGAGTGACATGATTCATAAACAGTATTCCTCTTGTCAAGTATGTAAAAATCTATATTCTATATCTTAATTTTTTATGTATCAATTAGGTCAAAATTTAAAATTTAAAACATGCCTTAAATGTCTCTCAATATCTCTTTTTTTAGGAAGTGAGCAACACCTTTCATCTAGAATGCTAGTCACACAACTTTATTGGTCCAGTAGAAGATTCCATAAATTGGAATCGCATAGTTCAAAGAGGCAAATCATGGTAGACAATAATGAAAAATGAAGGACAAAAGCATCTTGGGGGGTATTAAACTAAGGATGGCCTGATAATGTAGATACAGACACCATCAGAACTGGAAGGGCCTCAAGATTATATTACTCAAAGTTTTCATTTCAGAAACGTAGGAGCTGAGAAAGTGCAGGACAATCTCACAATGCAAAGAATGAGAACCTTTCGGTGACTTCAATATGTCTGATTCTGTACTCTCAATATTCACCATCTTTTGATGCAGTCAGTGAAATTGAAAGTGAAATGATAAGGAAAAATTTTAAAAATCAAATTTCTCTTGAAGCTATTTACTAAATTTATTCTTTCCATTCCCCTCCCAAGTAGTACTGATAGCCTCTCGAGTTCTTATTCTAAAAGTCACCTGAATAATTTTGAAAGTCACCAAAATTGTCATAGATTTCAAAGTTTTCTTCTTACTTTAATTAGTTCTCTGGTAGCATCAATGTAACTTAACTGATTTTTTATAAAATGATGATTTTGACTTGATCTATTTGCAGCATTGAAAGTATCATGTAAATTATTTTATTTGTAAAAAGTAATGTTGAGATATTTTACAAATTAGTATTACAAATTCTAATTTAAAAGATATACTATGGGTAAAAAGTATTCTCTAAAATTATACAATCTTAGTAAACTAAAACTCCTTTTAAAAAAATTCGTATCAGTCAAGTATACATACTTGGGAAATGAAAATTATCCATGTAACTGTTTATTTCAATGTGAGTTTAAAATTTTTTTTAATTTGAACTAGGTTTTATTCTTCCATGTGCCAGTCATCTAGGTCATTTCAGTTTTCTTCCATTCTTTGTTATTTTGTTTTCTGCTTTTCAAACCAGATATGCAAAGTGGTAGAAAATCTCTGCACTGAAGGCCCTAAAATCTCTCTGGTACATTATGACTCATTAAACATAATGGGGCTTAAATGAGTATATTAGTTTTTCATAATTTACCAAACACCATTTTTCCATTTAAATTTTTGCCTATATGTTTGATGTAATAAAACCTTAGGCCTATTTGCCTTTCAAAAGATTAACAAGGATAATTTTTCATCTCTTGTTTCAATGTCTTGTCAATTGCTGTATTAAAATAAATCATCTGCTCCAGACTAATCCAAAACCTCTAGGCTACTGGCCACACAATGGATTTATAAAACTAAAAGTTTTTAAAATATATATATTTTAGGCATTTTGTGCAGAAGGTAAAAATATATTCAAAATATTTTTATGTCATAGTTAAAATTTTCATGAACAATTGATCATTTAGAAGTAATATTTAGACAATTCCAAAACTGTCAGGTTATCATAATGTTATCCGATGGCCACTAAATAACCATGAAGTGGATTATTCTACCATCTGGACTTTGTCACATAGCCCAGTATAGCCCACAGAAAAAAAATCAACCTGGCAGGCACTACAGTGATATTTTTAAATATTTCTTCATTTCATAGGAAATGAAAACACAAAAAGTGAAAGTGATTATAAGCATATTTATAAAGTAAACAATATAAAATCCAGAAAGCGAAAGTGATTGTAAACTTATTTATAAAGTAATTCAGCAACAAAACTGGGACCAGAACACAAGTCTCCCAGTTGTTAATAATAAGCTAATTTCAAGTTTGAATATTTGAAAATGCTTTTCTTTTCCAATATATCTCTTGGTTGCTACCAAATCTAGTGGGGTGAGGAACTCAGACCTTACTGTCCTAATTTATTGTAGGAGGACACAGACTCTACCTGGCTACGTAGCTCATATGGAGTAATTCAGTGACCCTGAGTCTACCCATTATGTTTTTTTTCAAAAACACTTCAAAATAAATAAAAGTAAACTATATATTTGCCATGGACAGAAGAATAGGACATATTTTATACCACCCCACTAGTCTTCCCAACTTGGCTAATGTCCCTAACCATTAGAGTCACTTGAGATTTCCTGGCTTTGCCCCAGACCTACTGAATCATAATCTCCAGGGAAAGTGCCTGAGAATTTGTATTCTTAAGTGGCTCCCCCAGGTGATTCTGATCATTAGCCAAGTTCAGGACTCCTGAACAATACCACTAAAAGTAAGAAGATGCTGCCTTACATGTTTAGAATACTGAAAGCCAAAACGCAGCTATTGTAAAACTGACCCAGTCCAGTCTCTCTTTTATAAACAAGCAAGATAGATGTCTTTGTCACAAGTGGGTGGACAACCTGCCAAACACCACCTATATTTCTGGGTCAGAGACAGATTGGAACTCCACCAAGAGAAACTGGGCATTCATATTCAGTCTATTTCCATGGCAGGCCAAAACAACTCTAATCTGACTGATCTTTTCATTAAAGAATACAGCAATTTCAGGACATTAAGTGCTGACAGTACTGCAGACCATGGCTTTCACGGATTAACTAAACCACAAACAATCTAAAACATGCCCAGAGAACAATTTGTGTGTGTGTGTGTCCCTCACTACACTGTCAGTCCAGCTACTGGGCTTAATGACTTAGAGTAACACTTGCCATTTGAAAACCCACATGCCCACTAGCAGAGCTGCAACCTTCAATATTCTCTATTTGGATGTCACATAATACCTATAGTACTCTCCACTTCCAACACACTATCACATATACTAGCACACTTCGTCTTTCCAAGATCCCAGTGAAGTAGGTAGGAATTCTCAACAAATGAAAAGGATCATTATAATTCAAGAATATTCTTTACAGAATGCAAATATCCTGAAGCATATCTGACTTCCTTCTTGCTTTCATGCAAAACAAGAATCAGTACGTCCTCCCTTATAATCTGTGAAAACAATTTCAAACCCTAAAATATTCATAAATTCTTCTTTGAAAAATGTTAAATAATTCAGGCAATACTGGTTTAAACACCGAATCTCAAGTTTAAAAAGACAATGAATCAAGTAATCGAGACTTACTACTTTAAATAGCAGGCATAAAGAGACCTATTTTATTTCATTAAAATGGTTCCCTGGCTATTTTAAAGGCTACATCATCTTCCCTTACAAGGGGTGATAAAAAAAATGCAGTGAATATTTAAATAATACTCCTCAATATACTGCTCATTTCAAACACCTTGTATCATCCTACTTTCTGAAGCAGTTCTGGAAGTAGTACGTGTGTCTTGGAGGTATGATAAGAGAGATACCATCAATGCTGTTGGCCACTGCCATCCAATAAAAAGACAGGCTCGTGAAAACATTCCAATGTGTCCTCATCCACTTCATTCACTAGGTCCGACCCCACGCAACTTCTGACTATTCCTCAATGTCAAAAGGTTCGTGAAAGTAAATATTCTGAATGAGTTCAGAACATTGAGGCTGTCATGACTGTGCAACTAAAGACACTAACAAAAAAGAACTCAGAACTGCTTCAGAAAGTGACAAGAACAATGGGAAAAGTGTATTTCAAGGAAGGGGAATAATTCTGAGAAAGATTAATGTCAATGTCTCTAATTGTAATACATGTTTGAATTTTCTTAAATATTCACTGTAGTTTTTGATCAGACTTCATACAGCGGCTCAGTTAAAATAACAGTGATTATAGTGATACAACACAGTGAATAGTGAAAAAGAGGTGAGGGGTTTTTTAACGTTGTTTGTTCACATGCGGGTTCAAAGTAAAATCCAAAGTTGTTATTCTTTGTTGTTATTACCTTTTGGCATTTTTATCCTTTATATTTCTGAAAGCTCCAAACTCTAAATTTTGGCAAAACTTTTTTTTTTCTTTTAGAAGAACATCAAAGATAATCTTCCAAGATAGTTTTTTCTGCATACAGTGAAGATAGCTAGGAAAGTAACCATGGAACCAGAAAGCTATTTAAGCCAAATATAACAAAGAGCCTCTTAGATACACAATAATTGATTAAAGTTTTTATTCAACTTAATATTATCAACAGGTTCAGATAAGAATATGTTTTTCTCATGGGAGAAACTCCATCTGAGATTCTAATTAAATAACTTTTGTCTAGTTCCTTTTTCTTCTCTGTACAAAAGCTCTTTTTTTCCTCCATTCTTGCCCTCCTTCTTTCTTTGTTGATACTATTTACTCCCAAGCCTGCCTCTGAACTCTCTGTCTAATTAGCTCTTGATAGATCTGCTGCCCTGTTTCCACAAACATTTAATTTCGCCGTCAGCGCCATTTACATTACAGCATGTTGCTTTGTCTTTCACCGGCCTAATTTTGTTTGAGTGAATGTAAATCCCATTAAACAGTCACCTATTAGACTGTAGCATATAAACTCCAAAAGTCTCTTTATTACAAGAGTGAACACGAGGTCCATTGATAAAAGATTTCTGGGGGTTCAATTTGTAGCCCATTTCGAATATTCTGTCTGCTTTGAATCAGGCAAAGTTTTCAAAGTATTTGAGAAGAGTATTGGGGTATTTTTTAACCTGAGTATTCTATGACATGGCATATATAAAAATTAGTTTATTGCTGTTCGGGAGGAAATATTTACTTACACATAATACATGCTAAGTATCATCTTCCTCCATTTGTTACCCTATTGTCTCTTGCATGAAGGTGTTTACAAATATCAGAATGACTGGCAAAACCCACTGGAAAGAACTTTTTGTGAATATCAAACTGTGCAGAATTCAAGTAATTCTTAGTATATTGTGATGTTTTGTGAAGAGAAGACATCGCATCCTGACATACAACCCATCATATGCCAAGAAGACATTGACATCAAAGACAAACAGACGAGAGTCCACTAGAAGTCTTAGACAAAGTTCCTGATTATGTCAGTACCAGGTCAGTGCCACATACTGTCTCTAGGTGAGGACTGGGTTTAGACTGTCCTCCAAAGCTGGATGAAATGTTCAGCGCTATGGTCACATAATCCTGTTGGTGAAAAGGGTGAGAATGGCTTTCTTTCTGTTTCCTCCTGGTAATAAACTCGGAAAGACACCCATGAAGCGCAAACCCTCACACACGAAATTATTTCTCACCCCTGCAGGCTTGTCAAAGCCAATATTGCAGAAAAGCACAGGTTTCTGAAAGAGACTGTGTTTTTTTTCATCCTGTTGTGAGTCCCTAAGGATAAAAACATTCCGAGAAAGACAGTGGCCAAAATTGGTAATAGCTACACACAGCTGTTTTGCCATAAAGACAAAATCCAAGAGAAGACTGAATGGAGAACTGGGTTAGGTGTTAAACCAGTTACTTGGAAAGGGATAAAAATATGTATGTAGAGTCATCCTTGGTTAAGAAACGAAATTATCATGGAAATGATTTTGACAAATACATAGACTGTAATGTGAATAATTACTAACAGATATTCATTTTTTGAATGAACATAAAAGAAAAACCAGGAAGCTGAGGTAGGAGGAACGTTGTGAGTTTGAGATGCATTAGGGCTACAAAGTGAGCAAGGCCGGCCTGAATTACATAGTGTGACCCTCTCTCGAAAAAAATAGGCCCGGGAGTTTGGCTCAATGGCTTAAGTGCCTGCCGGGCAGGCACGAGGTAGTGAGTTCAATCCCAGGTACCCCCCCACCAAAAAAAGGATTTGTAAAGTAAGAATTTTCGTCAATGCCCACCTAAATTTATAATATGTAGCATGATTTTCAGCTATGTATTACATAACTATAACATTTAAATACACAACTTCCAAAATACTCACAAATGTATGTAAGAACAATTTTCTTAAGTTGTAGACGTCTACTTCCTTCTATGTATGTTTCCATTTAGGTTAACATCTTGGTCAAATTTTATGAGTTTAAATAATTACTCATTGCTCTGCCCTTTACAGAGTATTAAGGGCATTTTTATTTGGCTTTGATACAGCCAAATAAGTCACAGTGACCAATATGAGTTATGTATTGGGCCTCTCATTTAAAAGTTTTTTGATACCAATGTTTCTAAGGGTGAGTCACATGTTTACTTAGGGTTATGTTTTTCCAAAATAGGCAATTAACTAGTATCAGCCTGGTTTTTGTGGTTTCCTAGAGCTCTTCTGAAACATTAATATTAATTTGAAATTAACAACTTCAAGTTATTTTTCGACTATACAAATATTATAAATGGGGTCAAAGAAACCTAAGTAACTCATAATAAGTATGCCAAAACAATTTTAAAGTCAGTAAAAACATAACATTTCTAGAGTGACATAAGTTTCTACTAGCTACCACATTTACGAAAGTAGCTTCAGTATCTTTTTACAGGTGTGTGTACTGTAAGTCATAATACAACCTCTACATGGCTACAGATTGTTACATAACCTTTGTGCCCCTCCGTTTTATCTTGAAGAGGGGACGAAAACTACCAGTTTAACTTGTCAAGATTAAATGAGATGATTTAAATGGCAATGTGCTGACCTCTTACTACACATAACTATAAAATGCTCCAGGGTATAGGGACAAAGTTGACAGTGCACAAACCTCCACATGTAAACATAACTTTGTATGTTTTCCCACGTACTATACACGACCTAGGTGAGTTCTGTTGTGCATGGTGATGGCCAATAGCTTTTCCTCTTCAAAATGTTTTCACCTTTCCAGAAGCAGACTTTTTCAACTCTTGTTCTAGGGGAGTCTTGTGAACAGACCCTGCTCCCTCGTCAGTGAGATGATCTCACGTCACTGCCCACAGGGATAAAAGCTGCCGGACAAGCGACACACAACTGCACCTATGAGAAACTGACTGTTTTGGACATTTTTCCTCAAAATTTGGAAAATATCTGCCTAAGAATAAATAGCCAAAAGAGTGTAGAACCAGAGCTGAGATTGTAAGACAGAAAGAGGGGTCCTGATCTCAGCCCGGGATCTCTGTGGGCCTCAAGCCCAATATGCTTCTGAATTTTTAATGAGCCATTCTGTGAGCTCAGAATCCGTCTGCCTACACTACGTTACGGGACACTAATCCTCCGCAATGAAACGGGCTGTAAAAAAGGTTTGAGAATAACAGTAAAATGGGGATAAGGTAAGGCTTCAAGGACAGAAATTATCATGAGAGCTCTGTTTGAGATAAGAAAGATGTTACTGTATTTGAGGAACTGCAAATGCAACAGTGTTTTCACCGTGGTCCTAAGTGAACTCTAGATAGTATAGCTTGTTCTAGGTCTTGAGGCCCTGGGAATGATGCTCCTATATAAAAACAGGCTCCTACTGACACCGGCTACTCATTTGCAATTTTTATCTCATTCAATCTATTGCACTATTGCAGAGAAGGGCTTTATTCTAAATTCAGGTGTTACATAGAAAGTTAGATAAAGACCTGGATAAGAGAGTGTGTGTCCTGAGTAAGCCACTACTAGTCTGAGACACTTGGACAGTCTCAGGACAGCAAAGGGGAAAGAGACTCCTGACACAGCAGAGCAGAACACTAAGGAAGGAAACTGAAGACTAAAAATACCTACTCCCCTCAAATACGCTTAAGGCCAGCCATAGATACTGTCTTGGTTACTTAGCTCTCGCTGCTGGGACAAAATACCTGACACCCAAAACAAAGGAAAGGTTTGTTTAGCTCCCTGTTTGTGGAGGTTTTAGCCCATAATCAGCTGGCTCCAAGGCAGGGTGGCATAGCACAGGGGCAACACTTTTCAAGTCAACAGCCCACAAAAGCAGCCAGAGCAAAAAGAGGAGAACAAGTCTCTTCTCCTCCCTTATAGTGTATGCAGGCTGCCCCCCACCCCCGCACCCCATGGCAGATGTAGCACTCACAAAATTGGTGTGCCCTCCTCTTGCACAGAATGAGGATATTTACAAAATAAGGATCCCTGCTGAGTCTCTTAAACGTCTAAACTTCTCAAATTGACACGTTGTATCAACCATAACTTATACTCAAATCAATGCATTATGAAATTTTGTTCCCTAGTATTATTAACTTTAAGAAATCTAATGTTTGAAATGAGTTGAGTGAGCCTTTCTCTGTTTGTTCTGGCTACTTTAAACAGTCAGTTGGCTGCAGTGGTGCACACCTGCAATCCCAGCACTTGGGCGACTGAGGCAGGAGGATGGTTGCAAGTTTAAGGCCAGCCTAAACTGCACAGTAACATCCTGACTCGAAAGAAAAAAAGAAAAAAGAAAGTAAACAGGAACTCTCCATGGGTGTCTTAGTCACTTTCTTCATTGCCTAAGCTGAGACACCCCAAATTTAAGGGAGGAGAGGCTTCAGAGTGTGGTCACAGTTAGGGACGGTCTGGCAGGGACAGGGCAGGTCACTGACAGCCTGGGCTGAAGCGTGTGTCTCCCTTCCTAGCTCCTCACTTCTCTGCTTCTGGAAGCCAGGACACAAGCAGCTTTCCCCTGCTGTGCCACTGTACCACGTCGTTCTCTCCCGAAGCTGGCCAGACACGGACTCAACTGTGAGCCCAAATAAACCATTGGTTATTGTGTCTCGGTGATGGGAAAGTGACTAAGACACCTAGATCCTTAAAATGTCATCACGAGAGTGTCCTTGAGTATTTCACAGCTACTTGAAGGAACAGAATTTACGTTCAGCAGAAGGGAAAGAATTCATGAAAATATCTGAGTTAGTAAATATCTTTTGGAGAATGTGTAATCACCTAAATCTCTATATAGATTATTTGTTGCAATACCTCAAGATCCTAAGTCAGCCATGCTTACACAAGCAAACTCCTTTCTTTGTGTGTCTTTCGTGCTTATTAGCACAGTACCTAAGTAAGACTCTTTAAATTCAAAGGGAGTTTTTGCCTGAAGGAGGACAGCAGAATTGGGCCCAACGGGAGCTCTGTGTGAGTATCTAAGGGCAGAATTCAATCTATTGGAAGGGCAGTTATTAGCTAGGGACTTAACTACTGCACTAACGTTTTAAGGAAAAAAGGAGGTGACAATATGTTCAGGGCTTTTGTTGTTTTTTGTTTTGTTCTCTTTTGTTTTGTTTGTCATTCCCTTACTTTTCCCAAATAGAATTATTTTGAGAAAACAAACTACACTGAATTATGTTGTCCTGAAATCAGTGTCTTGAATGTCATCCAGGTTCTCTGTCTTACAAATTCAAAGATTTAACACAAACCCAGTCTGTCAGGCTTATAAAAGGCAACATAAAAGCACAAAGTAGACTGCTATCCCTCAGTCTTTAGCCTATGACCAAACTACTTTTTTAAATCCCACATGTAAGTTTAATCATTATTTATATAGCAAAGTAGTCGTTTCATTGAGGAAACAAAAAGAAAATGCAGAAGCATTTATTTTTCCAGTATTAAATTAGCATGTTTCAGATTTTTACTTCTTATATTTGCACTTTTGAAAATTACACAACTCGTATAAGTGGATTTTTTTTGTATAATAAAAAGAAAAGCAGGTGAGAAAGGAATAAAACGGTGTGTTTTCAAATCCACAGAGACCTTTTCCCCTTCCCTCTTGTCCCTCTTCTCTCCTCGCCAAAGCTGCCTGTAAAATGACCAATACGATTTCGTACACGTACACATATATCCCTGCATGCGTATGTACCCAACTAATGATGTGTAGCCCTGTTTCTGTGTGTGTACTCATCTTTAGGAAGTTATTAACTAAGGAAATGTAAATTTAAAATCCAGAATGTAAATCAGAAATTCTAGACTCAGGAGTTCAGTGGGAAGGGAGGTTAGAAAACATCTCTCCTGTTTCATGGCCATAGATTCAGAGCCCCCGGGAAGAAAAGTTCCTCAAGGCACCCAGCTAATTAGTGAATAAGTCCCGAGAAGGCAACACCTCTTACTTGCTACTAACATGGGTAATTTTTGTACAATAACAGAGCAGCGATTCTTAGCAGTCATTTATCGCATACTGTGCTGTTTCTTTCCTTGTGTGTATGTCATGGGTGAGGATTAAATTCGTATTAAGAGACTAGTGAAGTTGAAAAAAATAGCATCAGTGATATTTGCTCAATATAACAAATATTGAACATATACTGTATAGTAGGCATTATGTCAGGCAGCATAAGCACAAAGAAAGGCAGAGAAGAAAAACATTGCCTGTTCTGATAGAATGCGCAGTTTAACAGATCAAGTTTGAAAAACCACAATCATAATGACCGTAATGGTGAATGTCAGTGTGTAAAAATAATGAATCTAGAGAAAGCCCAATCTTAATGGCTATGTGAGGGTGAATGTGTGTCAGTGTGTAAAAATAATGAATGTATTTGAAAGTTATAAGAGTCCCCCAAAACAAAAGAAGCTGTTTCCACACCTAAGTATTTCATATGGCTACATACCTCAAATAACACTTTTATCAAACTATACCACCTGAAAGTAGGAAACTTCCAATAGGAAAAGAGTTGTGCTTGAGCCATGCAGACTGGATGTGGAGATCAAGTCACAGCACATACGTGTCCAGGCAGCTTACAACAAATTAGCTCTCACAAAGCTGTGCACACGTTGCTGGCAACAGTATTTCCTACAGATTATTCCAAGGAATAAATGAAAACATAGAGGTACAAATGACCGGAAGGACCACTTGTAAATGGATAATTCTGAATATAGCTTAAGCAGCTTTGGTATAATCCTATCATGTACATTTTACTGGAATTTTTAAATGGGAAGAGTGAAGAGTTTGCTTGTAAAGTGAGATTTCATTGTTCATGGAAAATTAAGCCTATTTGTGCAAGAATGATAAAACGTGCTTTAAATATGTGGTTGCATCACACATGTTACTTTGTTCTATGAAAACTATCTCAGTACACACAATACATGTAATTGCCTTTCATTTATCTGGAAGTTGTAATATGCAGCATAGTGCTGGACAGAAAGCAGGTGTTAAGAAATAGTAATTTAGTTAACATTACAGATATGATGGCTTTTGCCAGATTACAGATTCTGAATACCTGTAACTGTATACTAATTTGAACTGAATATTTACCAATTTGAACTATATACTAATTTGAACTGAATACCGAAATCATATATGACCAGCTAAATATCAAACTCTAAGAAATTTCCTCACAGCACTGTAAATATTTGCAAGATGCTGAACTCTTAAATTATCTTATGAGGTTCTTCCAGAACAATTATAGTAAAGGGGGAAGTGACAGAAAAAATAATCACTTGTAGTCTACACTCGGAAGTACACTGTAGTTTATAAATGAGGAAGGCAAGGCTAATTCTTAATGTTTGTAGCTATTCTTCTGAGACTAAATTTTTGAAAATAATGAACTTTTGCTTTTTTTTCCTTTTGGCTGAAAAACTGAAGTAATTTTGAGTTCATAAAAGCCAACATTCTCAATTATCAGACACCTCTTTTGACTTGTATTTATGATTTCCATCCACCAAAAATGCCTTTGACTAAAGATTTCTATGCAGAAAACAACTTACAATTGTTTCACTTGTGATTTTTTTTTTAATTTTAAAAAATGTCACAAGTGTGCATTCAGCAGGACCATCTGTGGAATTCTGGTCTCTTCTCAGCCTAGTGCTGTGCGGGAAGACGCCCCTTCATACTCCTATGCAGCAGAAGTGGGCTGCATCTCACTCTGCACCCCACAATCATGGAGCCAAAGCTCTGCTGTGAGCCATGTTCCTCAACAATATTCTCTCAGGTTATTAAATGCATATTCAACTTAACCTATATTCAATTTTCAAGTGGCATAAGAGAACATAACTCTAGTATCAGTTGTGGAGCATCTGTGCATGTTTTTAAAGTATAATTTCATTAAAGTACAATTTATTTTAGTATTGAAAAGAAATTTAGGGAGAATTGCTGTCATCTCTTCATCTTTACTACCATGCCCCACCCATTTTAAAACAAATAAAGTGCAGAGAAAGGAAATAGTTTGCTTTGTATCCAAAATTGATCCAGGCAGAAATGTAACTGGAATTTAATCCTTGTCAATCATTCAGTGAGCACTGAGCACTGAGAACTCCGCCTCTACCAGTTAGCAAAAATAGTGTTAATTATGATGCTAATTTCAAGTACAACTAATAGCGATGTATTCATGATGGAAAATAGACATACACATGGTCAAATATGCCTTCATACTACTACTTAAATTAGCTTAGACACGAAATCAAACAAACTGAAAAATTGTCATAAATCCAAAGTCACTGGGTAATGATAAAACATCTGTATTTAATTGTGAGCACACGTTAGTACACAGAGTGGATTGTGGATGCCTTCCATTGATGCATCAGGATTACGGATTGTGAGATGATGGACAGAAAAAGTCCTGCAACCTAGAAAACATTTTGATTCTTTCCATGTGAAACTGAAGAGTAAACCATAGGGCATTTAAACTGTTAAATGACTAAACTATTACACTTTTAATATGAAATGTAACAAATAGAGCAAGTAAAAATGTATCTTTAAAAATCTATTGTTCAAAAAGATATTGTTCTAATTTTTTTATTTTTTTTATTTTAAAGAGAATAAAGCAAAACAAAACAAAACAGAACAAAGCAGATCAGAACAGAACAATGCGAGCAGCACAGGACTTCAAAACAAGACAACAGGAAATCAACAGTGGCTATCATAATGTCTCTTGTTTTCTTCAAAATAGTTGTTCACACCTTCACACACGATAAATTCAAACAAAAGAAAATAGTATAAAACCAATCAAAACAAAAGAATTAAAGCATTATGGGCCTTCAAAACCAGACAATAGGAAATCAACATTGGCTACTGTAATGTCTCTTGTTTTCTTCAAAATAGCTGTCCATACCTTCACACACAATGAAATCAAATAACAGACTAAAACCAATCAAAACAAAGATAAAAGCATTACTGGACTTCACAACAAGATGACAGGAAATCAGCAATGACTACCATAATGTCTCATTTTCTTCAACGTAGCTATTCATACCATCACACATAGTAAAATCAAAATTCTTATAAACTCTTTAGGAGAAGTTCTAGGCATGTATAAGCCTATACATGGACATCTGTCCTTTCTGTATTAGAGGGAAAAACAAAACAAAACAAAACACAAGCAAAACAAGAAACAAAAGAGACAAATAAATAATAATAACGAAGAGCCCAAAACAATAACAATATACACTTTCAAAACAAGGTGGTAGGAACATAACAAAGGTTGTGATTTTGCATAGTTATCTTCAAAAGAGTTACTCAGATTACCAGATATAGACATTCAAAATTGATCTAATCCTATGAATGTTGACTGTTGTGTTCCAAGAACTAATTAAATTAGCACAATCATTTTAGCTATCTTAAGTGTATATATACAAATTTATCTTTTTTCTTTTACCTTCCTTCTTTTCTCTTTTTCCGAGTTATTTTTCCCCTTTGAACAGTTTCTTACCCTTTCACAATATTTATTGAAGACTTTGTATCTTATTTACTCTTTCAGTTTCTTACACTAGGGAGACAATATAGTATTTACACATGTGAGCTTGATTTATTTCACTTATGAGGATGGTCTCAAGTCATGTCCATTTACCTATAAAAGCCTCAATGTGCTCCTTCTTTATCACTGAGTAGTACTCTATTGTATAAAAATATCACATCTTTTTATCCATTCCTCAGTCTACTTTATCTTTAATACAAGATACTACACTGAAATTTTTTAAAATCCCTAAATCTTTTATTATTATAAGTATATGAATGTATAGCTTTCAGAAACTGTACATTTAAGTGGGTATATATGTAAAGAGGATGTAAGCAATCCAAACCAGAAATAAAAAAATTAACTACTGACTATGGTGATAGATAGTAATCCAAAATTTTTTAAAAATCAAGAGGTATCTAAAGAAAATTCCTGAATACAGACCTAAAAATTAAAATCGAATTAAATATTCCTTTAAGCATATAAGCACTTAGTTTTAACTTATGATGTGGAGTCTAACCATTGTATAAAAATAAATGAATTTCAGAAAAGTATTGACTTTCAAAAATCACACATATTGAATAATCATATTTATTAAAAAGCATATTCCATAATAAAATTTGTACCACCTCATAATGTATTGTAGTTCTCAACAAAATAGTTCCAAAACACTTCAAAACCTAATCTAAACTGATATAGACAACAAACTATAGAACATCTGTCTGAAGCAAACATTAGATTTTCAATTACTATTATCTAAATCAGTTGATAAATGTGATATAGAACATGTGTAGGTAAAGCACATGATGTGTATACAATACGGTATATGTGTATGTAGTTATATACAGAGAGATACATGGAGTGAGCTACAAAGCATCTATCCCAGATATAAAAAGCACTGTTTCTCTACCAGTTTCCTTACAAAGTCATAATCAGAACAAATACTGAACATAAAAAAGTACTTTTTTCTCAACAGAACTAAACAAATTTATCATGTAACACATGGATAACCTCTTACAGTCACTAATACTATAGTGTTGCAGCAAAAATAAAACCACGTTTCCAAGGATGTCATTTGTATTTCACTTTTATTCTACCACTGCAATTACTCAAACACAAAACTAATGCAAGTATTATTATCCAATTCAGTTCAAAAGAAAAACTATGTAAAAGTGTCTAATATGTAAAACATGAATTATGCATATTTTTAAATGGAAAAATATCTTAAGGAGAAAACAGCAAGTGCGGAGGAAAGGCATAGAATTTATGTTTGTATACCTACCAAAGTAAGCTAACATAAACAAAAAATGACTTTTTGCAGTAGTCTTTAATTGTGATTCTCTGTCTCAGTTTCTCTCATATCATTCATAATCTTAAATTTTACACATAGTGTAATAAGTTTATCCATATGAAAATTCATTTCAACCTGTGAGTTACGATATATAGTAGCTATTGTCCAGCACTCTCGAAAGTTAGGTGACTTTGAAATCAGTCAGAAATATCTCCTTTCTTGTGTGTGTTCTATCCAACAAACTGTACTTAGGATAATGACATTATTTAAAATGATCACGCTTTTTAAAGTTTGAAAATATTTAATCACGACTGAATGTTAAAATTATTTGCATAAAGTAGCAAGATCACTGAAATAGTAAAATTAAAAATACAATAGCAAAACAAACTTTAAAACTCTGGGCATACAAATGCAGCTGCCTGTGCCCACTGTAAGCATCTTCTAAAGTCATGTTGGGAAAGCGCATGACTGCAGGCAACCTGATAGAGTGTGAAATTTTGGATGCATAAATTTCATTCGGGTTCACGTCCATATGCGCTGAGGGCAAAGCCAGGCATGAAGCCTTTGCTGTGTTACCTCCTGATCCGGGTCATACGTGGCAATGTTTGCTGTATGGTCCTAGGATGAGGCAGCATGGGGAGAACCAGCTGGCCAAGGCTAATGCACCATCTGGGCTGAAAAAATATTGCCAATTCCACTGGCAGTGCAGAAAGACTGAGTTTGTCATCGAGCTATAAATCACAAGCAGGTCTTGCAAGTTGTCAATTAAAAGTCTGATATATTGATGTCCTCGATGCATGGGTGACTTTTTTGCTTTTTAAATACCACTATTTACATACTAGAATCCTTTTAAATATCAATCTTTACCTCATAAAAATCACTCAAAGCACCCATAAGGAGCCAATCAGCACATTAAGAAATGTGACTCAGAATTACCACGAGAAAATGAAGAGAAAACACAGTTCAGTGCACAGCTGCAGTGGAATTTCTGACACGGATTTTAACTTTAAAATTTAAAATATAAACCGAGAATTTCCACTAACTCGTTATCTTCATGAATCTCTCTGCTGTCTGATAATGAGAAAATCCAGCAGACGCACTTACTCTTTCAGATGCACACCTGCACACACATCAGTGCCCACCACAATTCTACGACTTAGTGGAAAGAACATGGGTTTGGTAGTCAGGTTACCCTGAGCTCAAATTCCCGCTCTGCTTCTTACCAGTTCTAGAGCACTGCAGAAGTTACTTAATTTTCATAACTCACAGTAATGATAGTTATACAGAAAGAGTCAACAAAAACAGTATAAAGTAACAACAGGTAGCGCCGGCACGGTAAATACCAGGTACGTTACAGTGATGGAGACAAAGACACATGTGCCGCCATCTTTGATTCAAACACTATGTAGGCTTTTTCTAATCACAGCAAATACATCGATTTTAGCCAAAAAGTGAAGAACTTAAATTAATAACATTTTTTGACAACCATTCATAAAGCCATGCATTCAACGCTCAATGTTTTCTTTGCTTTTATTTTTTGAGGCTATCACAATAACTGGAGGATTGATTAAGTTGTGCTGCCAAACCGGGCGTGGTGGGGCACTCTTGTAATCCCAGCACTCAGGAGGCTGAGGCAGGAAGATCATTGAAAGTTCGAGACCAGCCTGGGTTACAAAGTGAGCCCAAGGCCAGCCTGAACTACATAGTGAGACCCTGTCGCAAAAAGACCAAAAAAAAAAAAAAAAAAAAAAAAAAAAAAAAAAAAAAAAAAAAAAAAAAAAAAAAAAAAAAAAAAAAAAAAAAAAAAGAAAAGAAAAGAAACAAAAACAGTTCTGCTGCCAATCCGTAAGTTTACTGGATAGCACTAAACAAGACAATCCCATCAATAGCTATTTTTCCTTGACAGCTCAATACAGAAAGCAGCTCTACATTATGTACTTTATAAATGATATCTCAAATTTATGGTAAAATAATGCATTAGGAATTATAGGGAACATCATGATTGGCAGCCTCCAGAGTATGATTACACTGGCTCAGAGTGGATCAAACATATACTGAAGATCCCTTGTAGCATTCTACCAATTTCTGTGTGCATACACACACACACAGACACACACACACACACACATGTGCTACATTTCATATATATGAAAGAAATGTAGCATTATGGAATTGACTAAGAAAACTGACCAAGAAGAAAGCAAAAGAAAACATTAGGGGTTTCCACAATAATTCCACTTGCTTTCAAGCTAGAAACAAAAGGCACAGCTATATCAAATTTGCAGAGTCATTATGTAAACATTCTTCAATAATTTTTTCACCTATGTCAGTCATATACTAGTATTTGGAGGAATATTATTATAATGGCATTCAAAGGAGTGTAATTAAATTCATACGCCCTCTGTATCCTCTTTTTTCTGTTTCTGTATTACATGCTTTACACAACACCCTATCCCCCAATCCATTCCCTGCTCTGTGTATCAGCAGGCTGACCCTGTGAATTGTATCTTTGTGCCAAGTGGTTTCTGTATAAATGTGAAGCAGAGGAAATGTTCAGCAAGAGTTTGGAGAGTAAGAAGACAGACTTGTAGGTATTCAGTAGGTCGGGAACTAGAGTGAAAAAGCAAGGCACGAAATTTGTGGGGGAAATATTTCTCAGGTGCTACACACACACACAATTTTTGCATTCCTCAAAAACTATAAAACTATGGCAACTCCAGGTATTTTATCCTCCATGATTCCAACTATACTGAACTTTAACACGACCCGTCAGTTTTCAGGCTGTCGTGACTCACCGTGGCCATTAATCTTGCTTCACCATCCCTTCTCTGTTCTCCTTCTGGCTTTTTTCTTGCAGAATCCTGCCTGATGAAGCATCACTTCATAGTTTTCAGTAAGTCTCCAAGTGTATTACTATTCATATGAGTAAAAATTTAGAATCACTGTCATCTTTTAAGTACACAAATGCTTGCAAAAGTCACCATTTTCATAATAAAAAGTGTTCTCAAAATTGTTAGTAATATATAACCTACTTTAGATTATCAAATAAATCTGTTTTATCTTTTCCTAAAAATTAAATTAAGGTGTATGAATGATATACATGTACATAAAAACGTTCATAGGAACAAAGACCATCTTTTGCTGGATTTCACTACTTGTTCTTCTATATACCTATATAAAATGATACTGTTAAGCATTGACAAAACCTATGTGATGAAACAAACACATTCTGTAGAATGAGCAGAGTCTGCTAAAGCTAAAATACAGAATTCTTTCTACAGAAGCCTTATAATGCTAAAATATTCAAAGTACTTCATAAAATAGTAACATGAAAAGCTAATATCTTCAACTTTAAAAAGAAAAACATGAGTGAATGACATAAAAATGGCTTGAAAGATCAATTAAAACTGTATATGACCTATCCTTTGATATTTTAAAAATTACTTTTATCACTTTCATATAAATGTGTTTAATATCATAATAATCTCCAGTAAAGTGGGAAATGTTTCCAGAAACCTAAAAGATGATGAAATAAAAGTAAACATAAGGAACACTCACATATAATTTTCAATTAAATGTAATTAATTCTATATACTAAATGACCTTTATCTATTACTGCATTATTTTTTTCGAAGATAATTTTTTACCAGACTACCTTAAAAAAGTATTTGGAAAGCTAGTGAATGTAAACTAAATGTAAAAATAGACGAATCTTAAAATAATTGATTTACAAAATAATGAACCAGTAAATAAAAGATACATATATATTTGAAAATGGAACATAACATTGAAATCTGCTTCTTTGTGTATTTGTTAGAAATATAAAATATTGGGAAATATATCATTTTATAAGAAATAATTGTAACAGTTTTTTTAATGTGGCTTTTTGGAGAATCAAATATTTCATAAAGAACTTAATAGACAATTTCACAGAGCTTCATATTATTGTTTTGACTTTTTGGATTACTTTAGGTAAAATGTTCAGTTTTCACTGGTGATCATCTCTTTTTCTGCTTGAAGATCAATCATATTCTATGCTATTTGGTAAAAGAGATCAGTTTCTACTGTAAGTTTTTGCATGTGCTTCAGTTATTGAATGAATACAGTCTCAAATACCTTTACCTTTTGAGTAATCTAATTCAGAAGATAACAATTGCATATTTGCTACAATCTCAATTTGCTGATAGGACTGAAAAAACAATATTTCAGTTTAGGAGAATATGGGAACCTATCATACCTGGTTGTCACTCCCTGTAAAGTCTGTGGGGTCCTTTAAAAAAATCAGTATAGACAAAGTATTCTTCTTCTGTGTTTTATGCTGTCTGTGGTACTCTCTGCTGCTCATGTCTGAGATTCTATCATGTTTAACTTTTCTTAGGATCCTCACAGAAACACTTTCACATGTGAGACATTTATTCAGAGTTTCAACAGAGGACTTAAAATCATGTCCTCTTGCAGAGTTCCCTTCTAAAATGGAAAAAAAGAAGGTAGACACATAAATAGCTAAAAGAGATTTTGTAGATGAAGGAGGTGAGGCATAATCAATAGCATATCCCAGATCACATACAGTTAATACAAGAAATTAAACTAAGAAATTAGTACACTATGCTATATTGCTTTGTTATAGTACAAAGAATGCAGGAATTCTAACTCACAATGGCATCAATTACTTTGCCATACATGTATGAATTATACAGGGACCATTAGATCTTAATATTGGTATAAATGTTGCCAAAATCTTTTTCAAGAATGTAATGATTACATTCTAATTTTTATGATACAGAATTTATGAAGAAAGTCATAATTTTTTACTAACATTACTCACCATTGTTTTCCAAAACAAAATTAAGCATTAATTCTAAAGTGTATTATATTTTCTCCACTAATACTTATGGAGAGTCTACCACAGAAAAGGAACTATAGTACATACTGCGAAATCTTGTTTAACTTTCCCTGAGATTTTAGTTTGTGTCTCATTATTGAATATCTATGTAGAATAGTGACAGGGACACAGAGGTAATGTTATAGCATTATTTAGAAATAATTGCTCGAATAAAGCCAGCGTGGTATCAACCATTCTGCACATCAAGATAAGCAGCAGGCCCCTGGAAAACTAGATTTAAAGAACTAATGAGCAGTAGTAGTCCAACCAATCAGTGGTCTATGGTAGAAAAAGCTTGGTGAATGTTTTTAATAGTTTTTCTCAAACCATCACTTTCACAGTACTGCCGCATAGCGTGGCAGAGATTTTGTTTGTAGTTTGACATTTTAACTCTTGCATATAACATTGGATCATTGGAGATAGTCTTCAAATGTGACTTGTGGAAAACAGATTTTTTTCACTGAAGTATAAACTCGTGCCCCACATTTTCATTTACCCCTCCTTTCTTACCTAAATTATTGAAGCAAAAATGAGAAAAGTCATTACATCAGCGAATTAGTTCACCCTAGCAGTGGCCTCAAACCACAGGTTAATTTGAACTGTTCAAATACAATTACTTAAGAAAAATGAAAGGATTCATTACTTTTGTGGTGTTTGCTGGTTCACTGCACCATTGGTGGTGATTGTCAATAAACAAATTACATCTAACACAGGGCCCTTCTGTTGCACAGGTCTCCTGAGAATATCTACTTGCCCTGTATGCCTCGTTTCATTGTCTGTGTGACCCATGTTTACCTGCATTTTATCTTAACGTTTCAAGATGCTCTTCATTTTGCATAACAATTACATATAATGAATGTAGGCATTCTGATATAAATAGAACTGTACGTTGTTATACTAGTTTTAGCTTTTAAATTAATTCATATTTAAATGAGACGTTGAAACATAAAAGTTACACAAGCTAATGGTGATGTTTCAATACGTATGCACAATATGGGAGGTTCAAACAATGCCTCTACTCAACCGTTTATCATTTCTTATGGTGGAAACAGTCAAAATTCCTTCTTCAAGCTTTTTAAATACACAGAACCTGAATGGAAAGGTGCACAAGAATTCCTACTCCTTATAGCCACAACGTAGAACTCACTGATGAGCCTTTCCCAATCCTTTCCTCCCCTTATCCTAAGCTACTGATAACCACACCATGCTACTCTCAGCTTCCACAAGATCGACTATTGATATTGTACGCACGAGTGAGATCAGGCAGTACTATATTTCTGGGCCAGGATCACCTTTCCTAACATAATGATTTACAGTTCCATCTATGGTTCTGCAACCGAAAACATTTTTATTCTTTTTTATGGCTGAAGAGTGTTCTTTTGTGTATATGCACCACATTTCTTTATCCATTCATTAGTGGATGGACCATAGGCTATTGTGAACTTTGTTGTGATTAACACAGGAAGGCAGAAGAGTCTTTGGTGCACTGATTTCACCCCTCTTGAGGATGCCAGGAATGTGATAGCTGGATCACACTGCAGCTCAATTTTTCGTATTTGATGAACCGCCATGCTGTTTTCTGCAGCCTCTGTGTATTACATGCGTTGCCACTATGCGATGTTTTCACTCTTCTCCACGCCTTTGCTAGAACGTGCTGTTTTCTGCCTCTGTTAATAGCCATTCTTACTAATCTGAGGTGATACTCATATGGTTTTGAGTTGCATTGAATTTCCCTGCTGATTAGTGACAATGACCTTTTTTACTCCGATATCATGTTGGCCATTTATACATCTTCTGAGAAATTGCTATTTATGTCTACTGTCTATATTTAGATTGAGTTATCTTGGATTCTTCTTTTATATCTTTATATCGTCTGAATATGAATGTTTGTTTTTCTTTTTAACCAGGAGTTTCACAAAATTGATTGTAGATTTTTTAGTAAAAGTAGTATATTTGCATTATCAGAATCTCCAAAGAAAATAGAAAAACAAGCTATATATATATATATAAGTTAATCAAGTTTATAAGGGATCCCAATGTACTTTTAATAGGTTAAGAAATAGTACTGTAGAAGAACTCTCTTTAATAATGGCAAAATGTTCATGGCAGTGGACAGAAACAGTCGGGGGAAGAGAGTGTGAAGGAACCGCTTGTTGTACACCATGTGTGGTTTGATTACCTCACAAAAGACTCAAAACACAAGGAGGTACAATGGTCAATATTTTTCAGATAAATCATTACTAATGGCTCAGAGAACCTGTGTTTTAATCTTAGCCAAGTTTTTTGACTCTTGGGCAAACATTTTTCTCTACGTTTATCTGTTTCATATAGAAATTATAAAGATGCATTTTAGAAAACAGTGGTGATACCTCTACGTGGTTTCCCTCAGATCTCCATAGAGTAGACGGCTTCATAAGTAACGTAACAGTTTTGTCTCAAAAGTATGAATGAAAGCAAAACTAATTTCTTCACCAGCTTCCTTTATTGTGCCAGGAATATACTTACATGATGTGTTTCCCTGTAAATTGCGCTAAAAGATTTGGGCAGTTAAGCAGTTCTTATAGGCGTAATACTATTATTAGGTGATATATACTGATGTGCTTTTATAACACTTCAAAATTTTTGCAAACTTTTCATTTTCTGATTCTGTAACCTAGAATAAAATGAATTGATGTATAAAGATTAGTGACCAATATATACCATGTAAAAAAATATGGGGTAGGTGAGATGGTGCATTCCTGTAATCTCAGGGCTTGGGAGGCTGAGACAGGAGAACCACTGCGAGTTCAAGGCCAGCCTGATCTACATAGTAAGTTTAAGACCATAGTAAGTTTAAAACTGAACTACATAGTGAGACACTGCCTCAAAAAAATTTTAAAAAAGAAAGAAAAGAAATATATGCACTATATCTTACAAATTTGTCTTAGCTTATACTATAGTACATATCTCAAAAATAATGCATTCATTTAATGAACATTAATCATCCAACTTGACCAGGTATCACACTACGTATCAGACATACTTGAGGAATATGGCCAGTTTGGAATGTCTTTTGATGTACTAATTTTTTAAAAAAAACTCATATATTCATGCCTGATGCATATACAAATTCCTGCGTTATGTACCACAAAATTCCAGGCATTAATGTTTTCTTAGACAACAATATTAATGCCCTCCCAGTACAATTACCCTCCAGGCCCTGATTGTATATGCCACCATAATTCTCTGCTTCTCAAATATGAATATACGGCCCCGGAGGCATGTCACATCCCAGGGTAAGCATGCTTTTGATGTTTGTTTGGTAAATGATATTACATCTTAGTTTTAATATCAAAAGAGAATTAAAAAATCTAAGCCAGGCATGGTGGCACATGCCTTTAATCCCAGCACTCGGGAGGCTGAGGCAGGAGGACTATTGTGAGTTCGAGACCAGCTTGGGCTACAAAGTGAGTTCAAGGCCAGCATGAACTCCATAGTGATACCCTGTCTCAAAAAATAGGGCCAGGGATTTAGCTCAGTGGCCTAAGCGCCTGTCTGGCAGGCACAAGGTTATAAATTCAATCCCTAGTACCAAAAAATAAAAAATCTACACACTAGACCACAAACACACATATAAGGTAAAACGCAGGACTTTATGGACACAGGTATCCTTTGTCCCCATGGCTGTAATAATAAGAGCAGAGCATCACTGTTGAGCTTGAAATCCCTCTAGTTATCATCATTAGTTTAATAGGAGATGGTTGTGAAAGCACCTGATCTAAATTGGGACACGTCGATTCTACCACTTGCTGGGCAAGTCACCTGGGGCAACTTACTTAAACGCTAGCAATCTCAGTTTCCCCATTTGATCAGCAAATCAAAGGCACCCAGCTCATTGGCCTCTAACGTCTAAGTCACCCAGCCCAGCAGAAGTTCAGAAGAGCCATCATTTCTTTACTCCTGCCTTTGGAGTTATTATTTATCTGCTGACAAAATGTAATATGTTTCACACAAATATGCAAACACATTCTTTAAATCAACACCTGCTGTTCGTAAAAACTCTCCCTAGTGCAGAAGACTTCCTTTACCTCTCCCTTCAGTGTAACAAAATCAGCTGTGCAGCCACACAGCTTTTACTCCAGGCTCTGTGTGTCTGAATTTATGTGCCATCAAATAAAGCATGACTCAGATTCCATTTTATTACACTGTATAATTGCAGTCCAATAAAAGATTAGCAAAATATGAGTTTCGGAATTTTCTAAGCAATCACCTCCTTTTTTTATTAGGAAAACAGTATCACAAATGTCAAATATTTTCTGTAATTGAAGAAGGAAATGAATGGCTCTTGTGAACTTCCAAAAGTATAAAACATTAAGACCTCCATAAAACATGATTAAATATTTTAGCTTTGCCTGAGTAATTAGTGGGATTTCCTTTTAAACCTGCATTTATTGTGATTGTTAAGAAAACAGCCAGTGAGTACATATTTTCTTTTGCTTCCATTAAAGCAAATTATCCTCTCTTCATTTTGATGCTCCTACTTCTACGTAAGTATATAAACAATTGTTGATGTCTTAGGATAACAGAAGAGCTTCACTTCTGAAAAGGCTTATGCGAAGAAAAGATGGAAGAAAGGGAGGGAGAGAGGAAAAAGGAGGCAAATGTGGAGAAAAACGTGGCAGAAACACAAGATGAAAAACAGGAGTGGAAGGGGAGAGAACTTTCATTTTCTATCCATGTCAGGAGGAAGACGGACATTTGCATTTCAGTTGTCAATTGACCAAAATGAAACAGAACCATGCTGTCCGAACCCTTTGAGGAAACGTAGAAAACCAATGTCTTTCAGGCCAAAAGGAACATTTCTCCTTATCTCCAACTCCTCCAGTGCTGAGTAGATTATGAAGCTTCAGACAGGAGGGATGGTCAGAGTTTCACCTTACTGAAAAAACACTCCAGATATTTATATTCAATTATGCCCTCTATTTAATCATGTAACTATATGAATCGTTCTTTATCCACAGCAATAAAAACATTCATTCCTTTCAACCAGCTCAACTTCACAAATTGTGAGGAATTTCATTCCACTGATATTTGATCCTTGTAAATCCAGAGGATGGACTCTCTATCTAGCACATGTTTAATATTGCTAAAGCTCTGAGAGTTGCAAAGAAGGGAAATGGTATTGAAATCTTCCTGCGTACTAAATGTGACTTAAAATTCCAGTTTAATTTTCCAATATGCTACTTATTTCGATCATTATAGTTTTAAATGTGACAACAGTTTTCAAAAGTGTCATGGATGTGCTCAATTGAACTATCATTGATCAGTAACTCAAAATGAAACTGAATAGCCTTAAAATAAAGACACATACTTGAAACCAGAGCCAGCCTTTGCTGCTGCTCATGTTCTTGCTTCTAGAAGCCATGTTTTCCTTCAGACAGTGAGCAGATCTTATAAATATTTAATATAAGGTAGAAGAGCAGGGAAGAAGAAATATCTGTTGAAATGTGCAGTATGAAAAGATTAGAAGTAGACACAGAGGAAATAAGAAGACAGCAAATACAGAAAAATGATTTTTTAAAACAGATAAGTCTCCTAACTTCCCAACATGAAGAGTAGAATATATATCATCTCTGGACTTGATAAGCAATATCAAATACTGGAGATTTCAAACCGTACATGTATCAGCAAGACCGCTATTGACAATGTGACTTATACAAAGATGCTTCCAGCCATGTCAAAATTTAGAAACGTTTAGAAATTTAAGAAGCTGCTACCTGTAGGACCTCAAAATACTCAATACGGGTATAGAAGGGACTGTCAGGAAGCACAGTCAGTGGAAAGAACAGACTTAAAAATAGTAAAAACAAAAGGATCCCAAGGAGAAAACAAAAATGGCTCATTAGAACTGACACCCTTAAAGGAAAATGATTCTAAAAAAATAAAATGAGAATGAAGAGTTTGTGCTAATTAAACATTTCTAGCAGTAAACACCCAAGTAATACAGTTTGGTAGAATCTGTATATATAGTATAATCTGAAACAAGAAGTGACAAAAGCTAGGAATTGTAAATGGGAAATCTTTATATATAAACTACATTCAAATTCCTTTGTAATGAAATCTGCCTGCATAACCCCTAATGTCTCCAAGGCACTGCTAGAATATACTATTAAAGCCTTCAGAAAAGTCCTGAAAGAAGTGTGACAAAAGGTAAGAAGACGAGGATTAAACATTGAAGAGTAGTCCCTCTAGCAGCTGATTTTCACTAAAATTAATTAAATGATCATCTGGGATTGAGGAAGGAGGTAATGACCAAGAAATGAAAACTATACATATTTTAAGTATTCCAAGTCATTATGTAAATGCTAGCCAACCAATCGTGAGGCTATTCCCTTAAATTCTCTGAAGCACTTTTCCAGGCCCTGTAAGTCGGTAACCTTCCAGTGGAGACACCTGTGAGTCTCCATCTGCAGCACCTAGTACCGTGGCCCGGTGAGCTTCAGGCAGGTTGGCCGGCCGGCCAGCCCTCTCAGTCTCCATCATGCTGTCTCCAACTTTCCTCACATCCCACACACTCTCCTCACCATTATCATCTCCCTCTCTCAAACAAGCTCTTGTCAGCCTCCTTTCCTGAAGAAACACAAGCCACTAAGGAAGAATTTCATCAACTTTTAATGCCTTTGGTCACCTTTCTCTCCCGAGTCAGGTTGAAAAGCAATGTTTTCTAGTTCAAAGCAAATTCTTACTCTTAACATTTCTGAACTCATTTCTTCTCAATCCCAAGATCAAAAACATCTTGCATAATAGGTTTGCCCTTGCTCTCCAATGTATTCAAAACTTCTCGCTGTATCTGTCGCACCATGTAAGCATGTTCCACTTTTCCCAGTAAAACAAACAAAAACAAACAAAGAACAAAATCAGCTTCACAGTGAATGTCCTTTACCTTAACACTCTCATCTTCTGAATAATTCTTCCACGGAGTATTAGAATTATCTATATATACTAGCTGCTCCCCATTTCCCTTGTTCTCGAATCCTCACATTTGTTTTACCTCCCACCATCTAATAAAGCTTATAATGCAAAGGACATCAACAGCCCCAAAGCCAATGTAGATTGTTACGGTTTGCATTAAAGTGTTAACACAAAACCTCATGTGTTTGAAAACTGCCTGGACTGAGGCGCTGTGCGCATGACAGGTCCATGGCTGAGTGTGCTGTAAGGAGATGGAAACTGGTCAGAAGAGGCAGGTCCCTGGGGTGTGATCTGCCAGGGTTTCTCTCTCTCCCAGTCTCTTTCCTCTTCTCTGGATTCCCAGCCATCCTAAAGAGTTTTCAACCATGGGAGGCATATTTCCACTGTGTGTCTGGGTGTGAGCCTGTCATTTATAGCCTGAACCTTCAGAAACCGTGAGCCAAAATAAACCTTTCCTCCTATAAGTTGTGGGACTCAGGAATTGTGTCTCAGCAATGAGCAAAGTGATTAAGATGCATCTGCACTCTTTCAGTGCTTTTGTTCAGAATCATTCTTTCCCTTTTCACCAAGAATTTCCGTTGATCATTCTACCATTCCAATTGGTCTTTTTCCTGGCCTTCTTTTAATACTGCTCTTCTTCTGCATATATTTCAATTTGGGGGCTTCAGAATTTTGCCTTTGGTTTCTTTTTCATTCTCTCAAGGTATTCTTGATGATTCCTAGAGCTCCATTCTTCCATCTATAACCTGATGGATTAAAATTTGTATTTGCAGACTCAACACTTCTCGGACCTGTAAACCTGGATATACATTATCCATATCTTATGCTCCAGGGCAATTGAAATTCTGTATGTTCCTTCCTAAACCTGATCCTTCTCCTGTCTTCCTCCGCTCTGTAAATGTCACCTCTGTTCACCCAGCCACTACTGAGGGACCTGGCAGCTCCTTTTCTGGGCTCTTTCTCCATCTCGTTTCTGTTTAGGCACTGGGCCTGCATGCTCTGGCATTAATGAGCTATTTTCAGTTTCCTAAATTTACCATTCAATTTCAAATATCCATGACCTAAACTGTAATGTTGGAAGACTGCTTTCAGAATTAAATCTACTGATACACTTGTCTCTTTCAAAATAAACCTCTTCTAGAAACCTTGCTCCAGAGAATACTGAACATTCTTCATTATGTCCTGAACTGGGGCACTGAAGAGTTTCTATCCCAGTACCTAGTCTATAGGATAACATTCATTTGCTTGCATATATTTATTTTTCTACATTAGGTTTTAAGTTTCTTAATGTTAGGATTATTCCTATCCATTATATTCTCAGCACATTACATAATCATAATGCACAGCATATGCATAATAAACATGTAAAGAAAGAGACGGATGTTAAAGAAGTTAGAAAAGTTTATTTTTGTGAAATTAAAAACAGTGGAAACAGAATGTTTGGCAATTTACACTTTAACTTTGGAATAAATCATGAAAAGTCAATAAAACTCTTTTCCAATTTTCTATGCCATTCCAAACTGTACTGGGATTTGGAAACCACATAACACTACACTAGAAATAAAAATATGATGTTGGATATACTAGAAAACTTCTTTCACAGACTAAAGTCCATAGCATCTGGAAAAGTTTGGTCCATATCTTCACTGGCCAGAGACAGTGGTGCTGGCTTCATCTAAAAAACACACAAAATCTTTCATTTGTACCGTATTCCCATCCATCATTCTAGGTGTCCAAATATAATCTAAGCCAGCCTGACAGAAAGTACACAAAAGATGTCAAATTAGCAGCAAAGCATCTGTGAGCTTTTGTTTTCATATGACATGACTCAAAGCTTTCCTAAAACCAATGAGGCCACAAGAGTAGCAAGTTGGACAAAATTCACATGCCATTTTCCAAAAGGTAATCCTGCTGGTTTCACTAGTGAAGTGCTGAACTCTTGTAGTAACCAGAGAAGTTTAGTTTTCTTAGAATATCTTCAACAGAGAAGGAAACACTAGAGTAGTTTAATGTGCTAGTATCACTGGGGCCTGTGATAAAATTTAAGCCACATGAGAACACCTGATTTTCATGGAATATGAGAAAGATCTGAACCCATGAAAATTCTAAATTATGTAATTTAAGTGTCATTTGATAGATGTTGGTTTGTATGCATGTATGTATGTGCATGTGTAACACGTTTCATTAGGGTAATAAGAACAAAACCCCCCCAAAAATTTAGCATTAAAGCACTAGCAAGGTAATTATAGTGTAAAAAAAGGAAAATACATATTCAAACTTATAAGTACCTGTTAGGGTTTGTGTCTGGATGTCCCCCTAAGCCTCATACAGTCATGAGGAGGGTTGGTGGTGGCTGAATGTAGAGTTTGTGATTGATTCATGGTCTAATGCTGGGACTGAGAGTGCTAGGGTTATGGGTGTGAACTCTATACCCACCCTCCAGTGAGTATCCTGTATACAATACAAGGGACAGAAAGAGGCTCGTTCTCTCTCTCTTGCTGCTTTTGCTATCTTCCGCTGCCCTCGCCACCATGAACTGTTGCCATGTGCCACGCTACCTTGGAACCAGCCAATAAGGGACTGAAATTTCTACAAACTGGGAGCCAAATAAACCTTTCCTTCTTTAACTTTGGGTATTGGGTATTTTGTCTCAGCAACATGAAAAATAACTAAGAGAGTACTCAACTTTATGAATGTAAAGTTAACATGCTTAATTACTGCATAATGATTACTATTTTCTTTCTTTTGAAAGTACTGAGTAAAGTTTTATAGTTCTGTGCATCTAATAGAACCCAATCTATTTCCTAACATATTATTGCTCTGGGAAAATCAATACCTAAAATGTAATGAGAACTCCTTGGTCTCCTAGCATCAATATTATGATAGTTTATGAGTGTTTAGTTTGCACAGGACATTTTGCCAAGTATTTTATATAAATCATAGTATTCAGTATTTTTTAAGAGTTTTTATTCCACTAATGATAATTTTATTAATATTCTTGTAACAATAAACAATATTTAACTGGTCAATGTTACATAGAAAAATGAACTCTATATTTTTGTAATTCTGCTTATATAACCTATGTAATAGTTGACATAACTCTTGACATTCATTATATTATAGCCACCTATTTTCCCTGGCAAAGGAAGCTATCATGAGATGACTGTAAGTGAAAAGAGAAATGACCATTTAATATTCTGGAAACAATTTCAACATACCTCATTAGAGTAGAAATTAGATAAAATAAAATATTATTACCTAATTTTCTGATTTTTATTGATTAAAATAGTCCCATAAAATAACTACATGCCAGCACTTGATAAAATAAAAATTTTAAGCAAACAAAAATAAAGCATAAGCAACTTAAACATTTGTGTAACTACATTCCTCATTATGCTGCTGCATATAAAGAGACACATGCATGCTTATTAATTCAAGCATGCAAACAATAATATTAGACAAGAAATATTTGCAAAACACAAGGTGGTTATTCTTAAAAATATACATTTAGAATAATCTTTATTTTCTTAAAAATCCTAAAATAATTAAGTTGTATCCACAGATGTTTGCATAAGTAAATCTCCCTAACACATAAAATACTTGTTTTGAGTGCTTACAGATAAACATTTAATTACGTTTGGGGTGGTTATTCTGATATATACGTACATATATATAAACACTCTCAATTCAACGCTTTATAAAGATAATAGCATAAGATTTGCATTTATGTGTGACAACAGATAATATAAAGGGATATTTTGCCATTATATGATTGTAATATCAAGAAGTAAAAACATGTATCTGCTTCTCCTTTCTCCAAAAACTACAATATCTAATTGTTCTCGGGATTTTAATTTAATAAAACAATAGTTTTTCACTTGGAGTGCAATAATTCTAGTGCATATAAATTACTCTATACATAAAGCCCTCTCTGGACATAAACTCACAGATAGAGCCCTTCCCAGCACTGGGAGGCAGTGAACACCTGCGTGATGGAGGGCTGTTTGGCTGGAAGAGTCAGCTGTGGGCGTCCTTCTGCCCCTTCACCCCATTTCTTTATTTAATTACATGGCACTGGGAATGCCAAGCAATAAAATCGCATTTCCAACCATAGCTGATTTCCATTTAGAACTTGTCACATTAATAGTGAAATAAATTGCTCTAATGGCCAGCAAACTTCATCAAACTCACATTTCCTCCCATTTTATTCAATATTTATTAAACTTCACGTCCTAACTTGCCTGCTTGGTAAAACCAGCCTAGCTTCTGAATAAATTTATGCCCTAATATTAAGGGCCATCACTTTTTTAACTAGCCTTCTAATTTAATTCTTAAAAATGAGATGCTTTTATTTGTACTGTTTTAAGTATTATGAATACTTCTGCAGAAATTTATTTACTAAATAGTTACTTGACATAAACAAAATGAAAAATTATAATTCTAAATATTATGAATATTTCCTCACAAATTTACTCAATAATTATTTGACACAGTGAAACAGAATGAAAAATTAATTACAATTCTTTGTCTTTTGTGACTGTCAGATTTAATTGTAGAGAATTTTTGGCAGTATTTTCAACTTCCCAGAAAATAATTTTGGTTTCCAGAATTTACAGCTCCTAAAATACTTTTAAAAAGTTTCATGGAGATCTGTAAATAAATGGCTCAAATATTATTAAATCATTAAAATGAGTAAGAAAACAGACTTTAAATGTAAATTTAAAAAGACATAATTCTGAGAATCTGAGGTAGGATTGCAAATTCAAGATCAGAATGCAAAACTTAGAGACTCAGTTAGTCTCAAAAAATCAAAAGGGCTGGGGATGTAGCGCAGTACAAGGACCTTAGATTCCGTCCTTAGTACTAAATCAATCAATCAATCAATCAGTAGATCAATCCAAAGCCAGATGGCCTATGTTCTAAACCAGCTGAGTCATGTAATCTAACAAAATCTCAATTTCCCCTTCTTCTAAAGAAGGAATTGTGTAAAATGAACTCCCAAGTTATGTTACAGATTTATCTCTAAATTCAGGAATTTTACACAGTCCCCTTAGAAAGTAACAGGAAACAAAGTTACTATTTTCTTTTGTGTATAAAAAGAATTGATCCATATCTTTGCCCAAAAACCAGACCAACCATGCTTAGATTTTAAGTGTTCTCCTGGAGGTGCTGAAAACTTGCGAACAGCAACATTGTAACTCCTCAAGTGTGCAAATACTAGATTGAAACCTCTAAACCATGTGCCATAATTGAGAAAGAAATACTTCTTTCTGAGTTTTTGAGCAAGTCAGTTGTCATTTTTGCTAAACATCCTCCTCAATTTCTGTGAAGTTCAACAAAAGTGGAGAGATCAGATGAAAGTTGCTTTATAAAGGTAACTTGTTTGTTGATTTTTACATAAATGACAATAGTTGTAAAGACACTGATACTCCATGACATATACTAGACATTCAATTTTAACTGAATCGAAGTTCACATACAGCTTTTCTTTGGGAATGTCACCAGACAAAGTATAGTGTGTCCAAAGTCTTTCCCAGAAATAATGAAATAGTTGCTAAAGCATATAGGAAATACTTCCTAGTCTCATTCATTTGTTCATTCATTCCCTGCAAAGAAGACGGTGAATCCTGGGTATTTAGTTATAAATGAATATATCTGAGGAAGCAGTATTGTTTATAACATTTAGAGTTGGCATTTTCTCTGTCAAACAATCATTCTCCAAGTGATATTTCCATAAAAGGTGCTGAAGGAGCACAGAAAGACCAGTCACTTGAAGTTATATATTTTGACCTTTATAAATCTTCCGTTTAAAGTATCAAAAGATGATCAATATAGACTTCCTTTACCTTTTCCTCCTCAATTAAGGAAAAAAAAATATAGCCATACTGCTAAAAGGTTTGAAAAAAAGACGTGTACTATATACTCTTGAGAAAAGCTGATTAAATGTATGACACACTAAACTCATAATAAAAAGGAAAAAATATGAAATTACTGAAGTTGAATATAAACAGTTGAGTGATGATTTGTGTTGGAGTTTACCAATTAATGTAGATGTTCAAGAATTTCACTCTCTAAAAGACACAGAAAAACTGAGTTTATTAAAATAAATCTTCTTTTGTCCTCAAACTGGATTCTGTAATAAACTTCCTCTCAGTTAATAGTTAATACCTTAAAGTCTTGTGCTAGACTACTATATTTTTAATTATTTCATCAAATCTGAAATTTAAAATTCACCATTGTCCATTATCATGACAATTATTAATACTGACATTCTTTTAATATCTTCCATTTGCATCTTCATTCAAATGCCACTACACTGAGTATTGTTAATTACACTGCATGTTCAGGACATTTCACTATGTCAGTGTGCAGTGGTATAAATAGAGACACAGACACAGGCAATATTCAGCCTGCTTTTGTGCAAGAGTTTGGGGAACAAGGCTAAAATATTAACCTAATTAACTCATGCTAGTCATCTGAAATCTTTAGTGAATATTTGATGTGTATTTCATATGGCCAGGATTTGTTACTCCTTCTGGATTATACTTAGCCATGAGTTTGAAAGCTAGGTGAGTTCAGTTTATCTGCTTTTTCTAAAATCAATTGTCTAAGTAACCTTGAGAAAACCTAGTTTTTCTGTATTAGTGTATCTCCACCAAAACATATAGTTGAGAAATTTACTGTCCAAATTAAAATGAAACCTGGGAGGAACACTAAATTGAGAAATATTTCAGTTTCATGAAAAACAATTCAAACAATTAACTTTTTACTGCTAAAATCAGCAAATATTCAATAACTATTCAGATTACAGAAGAAAATAAGCCAGATATTTAATGTTAAATAATTAACTACAAACATTTTAAACTTGAGTAAAAAGAAATACTGGAAATTCATTTATTTCTTAAGTTTTTTTTAAGTCTTCCTTTTTTTTTTTTTTTTTTTTATTCTTTTTTGATAGCAGGAATTTAAGCCTCATGCTTGGTAGGCAGGCGCTGTGTTACTGAGCTACATCTCCAGTCTGGAAATTCATTTAAATAGCATATTTTAGTTAACACAACCTATAAAAAAAAATAAGATGCATCATCGATACCAAAATTATGACATACTTTACATTGTTTTCCGCAGACTAATTATTGAATTGTGGTGTGTATTCACATCTCATTTTGGACTAATAGCATTTTAAGTGCTCACCAGGTGTAGCTTTATATTAGAACAGCTGCATACATGAAGCTTCCTTCGGGCTAGCATTTTGTGCACCTCTTTTAAAAGTTTGATGACCCCCCCTCACATCTAACATAAATCACTGGCTTGAAAATTCATTTAGAAATCTTGGTAGAGCTGGGGATTTAGCTGAATGACCTAAGCGCCTGCCTGACCCTCTGTCTCCAGGGTCTAGGATATTAGCTGACACATAGTAAAAATCTACCAAGATTTCTTTCTTTCTTTCTTTCTTTTTTTTTTTTTTCTTTCGTTGGTACTGGGGATCAAACTCACAACCTTGTGCCTGCCAGGCAGGCGCTTAGGCCACTCAGCTAAATCCCCAGCTCTACTAAGATTTCTAAATGAATTTTCAAACCAGTGATTTACGTTAGATGTGAGGGGGATCATCAAACTTTTAAAAGCAATCATAGAGGAATAGAAAAATATGTATGGACACTACTATAGAATGAGGAATAAATGAAAGAAGAAATAGAAGACAGTATTACATGAGATAAAAATGAAAGACAGGGAAGTAAAGGAAGAATAGAATGAAGGAGGAAAAAATGGTATTTTGAGACAGTAGCTCACTATGTAGCTTACACTGGCCTTGGACAGTGTAGTCCAGGCTGGTCTCAAATACGGATCCTCCTGCCTCATCCTCCTGAGTACTGGGATCACAGTTGAACACCACCATGCCCAGCTATAATCAGTTTTAAAATAACTTTTTATCATTGACTTGAAACTTTGAGACTCTTCATTACAAGTATATATTTTAAAATTTCATGACATTTACCATTGGTCATTTTTCATACCATCTTATAGACACAAAGTAAATTTCTTCAACCATCTATGTTCAGATTATAATTTAATGATACTAATTTTAAAATCTCCTCTTTCACAAAAGGTGAAATTCATCTCTTTCACATAAACAGTGTGATATTTATACCTATCAATGAATTATTTTAGAATAAATTATATTTTAGGTGATACTAATAACTTTCGTAAGTCATTTATTGATTTTCTAAACTTTCATAATGGAATGATTTCAAAACTGTAGATACCAAAATTGTAAGCATTAAGCACAGTTACAAAATATAGATCACTTTTTTTCTTAGGAGACCACTTAAGCACATCAAAGTCACACATACTCTTACCCTAAAGTAGCCTAAATATTTGAAAACCACACATAGAACAGTTAGGATGAATGCATTCATAAACATTCTAGAAACAAAGTCTCTCAGTTGACTAGAAAAGAATTCTGAGAGAATTCCTTGATGGGAGAAATTCGGTAGATCAAATTGATGAATGCAGACGTCGCATTCTCCATCTAAAATATGCAGAAGTCTATTACAACAAAACCCATAAACTTTAGTCCTGAAGAATAAATATAGAAAGGAGAAAGATGCCCAGGAGCCATTGTCAAGATCATGATTTCGAGACTTTCAATCTAATACTGGAAACAGTTCAACACTTCGCCCTTCGTATCAGCAGATTTTGCCTTGAGGTAAAAGCATCCGGTTGCACAGTGAAGATCGTTCACAGATAGTCAGAAATGCAGTCCTGCAGGAGCTCTCTGGATCTGATATTTCATGTGCTGCCTGCAGGTGGGAGAGTAGAGTGAGCAAGCAGAATGAATCCCCCTTCATGGAATTACACCAGAGTGGCCAAGTCAGAAAAACACCCAGCTTATTCTATGCAACTGGGGGGTTTCTAACAGCTTGCCTTCTTGATCCACACACTGGAAAGTAAACCACTCTTGTTTTGTTGCCATAATTTCTTGAATAATCGCAATTTAGTAGAAATCTTTGAGTAGTAAAAGGACACATTAAGTTAGAAAGGACACACGTCTTTGTTCTTAAAATTGCCTTTTATTTATCTCTCAAAGAGATTACAAGGTCTATGAAAATAAAAATATCTATTTTGTCCTAAAATTCATTAATGTAGTCCTCAATAAATATATTCTGTAGAAATTTACTGGTATCATTGAGGTGGGTACCCTTCGTAAATTATAAATAAGGTTTTTAAGTATTTATAAAATATTTATACATATTCTACAAAAATTAAGATACAACTCAGGTATATAAAGAAATGACTTTTGTCTCTTCCATGTAAGTGACTATGATATTCACATATGCATGTACTGTTTTCAGTTGCAAAACTGAACAATTTTAGAGTAGAGAATCCCAAATTGTCTTTCTTTCTTTTTGACTCTTTTCCCTAACTTCCTTTTCCTCCTATACCCAGTCTACCTTTTTTCTGCATTCTATTCCTTTTAAATCTTAGCCAAAAGTTTCTAAATAAAAGGATAATCCCAATACACTCTGTGCATTCCAAATCTCAAGACTAAAGCAGCGATTTCTCTGACAACACTATAGATAGAAACATTCTAGCAAATGACTTAAACACACTACTTATTTCACATTTTCAACCCACCTTAAAGTCAACTGCAATGGCACACAATAGAAAGCAAGGCAGAAATGAAACAATACGGAGTTCATAATGAAAACATTCAACTCATTCCATTGTGAAACTTCAGAAGATCAGTAAGTGACTTCTGAAAGTTATTATTATCACCTAAAAAATTATGTATTATAATTCTAAAATAATTCATTAAAGAAAAACTAGTTAATAACTCTCTGAATTCTTAACTTTTGGTGAGGAACAGTACAAACATTTTGGGAAGTCTTTTTTTAAATGAGAAGGACAAGACCATCTACATGGATAAGGAATTACGGAACTACATTAAAAGATATATCCCAGTAGGCACCATTTCTTTTCATCAATTTTATAATCTAAACCCTTCTGTTTACAAAATGTTTCATCGCATATTTTTGTATTATGCTTAAATATTTTTACAGAAACAAATTAGAACCAGGAAAGAAACACCCCAGACTATACAATGTCACACTGCTTGGCTGGCAAATTGAGCAGGTCAGATACATCCAATTAGAGTCACTACAAATAACTTCTGAAAAGATACTGATTCTGCCCATGTGGCCATATTTATTGTAGCTACTTTTTTCTGACCATGTATATTTGTCATCTATTTTACTTTAGAATACGCCAAATGTTTCTGTCATGAGAATAAATATATTGTAATCTTTCTGTCTTTTTAAATGCCAACTATTCCAAGTTATTGCTATATATTTTCATATTAAAATGATTCACTGTAAAATAATGAATCAGAACGTAGTTCAGTATTGTGCTCTTCCAATGCACTAGTATGAAACTACAGCCAGGGTTCCATTTTACAAGTGTTACGGAATCTTAAATGCCACTGTCAGCAACATTTTCACAAATTACAAATCAGTTTGGTTTTCTAAGTTTTTTTTTTTTTTTTTTTCATTTAGGGGATTTTCCACGTAAGTTTCTTCATTTTTAGAACTTCTTTATCCTAATTAACTGTAGGTGACATTTATCAATTTAGACTCAGTTATTACCAGTAACACTCTTCTAAATCGTTAAGATGTTAAGCAAGATCGAATCTCAAAGTTGGTGAGGCACATTTCAGTATGAATTTTTATTTGTGATCATCTTCCCCACTGTAGTCAAGACCATCTAGAAACCATTGGGTCTAGATAATTTTCATGTATCTAGCTGGACAGGGAATAATATAGTTACGTGAGTTATAAAACCAAAGGAACTTCTTCCCACCCACCCCCAAATGCTGAGTTCACTACAGTCCTGAGGTAAAAAAGCCCATTTTTAAATTATTTTCAAACTTGACTGAGATCATTTTTGAAAATATTTCACTCAAGTTCAAATGATCAAAAAAAATTTCTAACATTTTTTTTTGTTGTTGTTGACAGCTTCCTAATTCAGATGTTATTTTTACAAGCTATTTCTTTCTTGAACAATTTTTTTTCTAAATAAAGTCCCAAGGACTCTTTGTTGAACTAGCCACCTTTGGGAAGTTACCGAATCCCAAAGTAGACTGGAAGCTAAAAATTTCAGATCAAAGCTTATAGCATAATTTGAAAAGAAAGAAAGATGGAAAAGAAAGCAAAGCAGCAAACCAAAAAGGTTGGTTCTTTAAAGAATATTTAGCTATTCAGTTATTTGAAAGTTTATTTATGAAGCCTCCGGAAATTTTCTGTTCTATTTAACAGTACACAAAACAAAAAGGAGAATATTAAAATACCCATATTCTATTAATATATTTTCAAGGATGATGTTTTAAAACTACTGAAAAATACTTACTATAAACAAGTAATTGACATGTGAGTTCATTTGCCATTTCAGTCACTTAAAAAGGAAAATGTCAATTAGTAACAGAAGATTAGAATGCCAAGTGCTGAATCATTCTTTAGAATGAGCTTTTACCTTCCACAACTGTATTTCACTCTTGGCAAGTCAGGAAAAATCATCCTCAGTATTTCTTTCATTACTTTCCATTGCTGGTAAATTCAGAGACCAAAAGTTTACATTCTAATTGTGTAATGGAATGAGGCTGAATTAATTAACTATCCCAAATTTGGTGGAAGAATAAAAGCTAATTTATTTAAACAATTAAAAAGTGGCTGATTACAGCCCAAGGTACCTTTACCTTCTTTAATTATTCAAGTCATTAATATGTATTCTGCTTCACTGTTGTTGCATGTAAGACTCCAAAAATAAAAGAGAGAGAGAGAGAGAGAGAGAGAGAGAGAGAGAGAGAAGAGCAAACTGTTTTTATGCTCCTACAATTTTCTCCATCCGCCCCTTCATTTCAAGGTAAAGTAATCACCAATGAGCATGTCATACATCATTTCAAGTATCTGGGATAGAGATTTCATTCTGTAAATTAGATCCATCTCAGAAACACTGGAGCAATTCAGCGATAAGAACAAAACAGGTGGCCTGTAAGGAAACTTCTAGATAAGATACATGCAGGCACACACATCAAAATGAACAAGAATTTGTATCACATATATAATTACTTCTACATTTGTTAAAAGTTAATTTTGAAACAGTCACATAGCAACAAATAACTGATTTGATGCTGATTCTATGTTGGCCAAATAAACAGTACCATGCAATAATGTTGAAGATTCTGATGCTGCCTATTTCAGTCAGTTTCTCAACTTTTCCAGAGTTACGCAAATATCTTGTCATGTTTGGGCAGAACTCAAGGTGGATTTTCCAAGCAGTGAGGAGCACTTTGCCAATTTACATAAAGTGAGACTCAACTTTCTTTAGTACAAAATACAATGGTCACTTTTCAGGCTTTCTGTTGATATATGGATTTGCTTTTTTTGAATTTTGATGCCAAAGGTACAAAAGCTATCACACAACATAGGAAACTTTCTGACACACAAAGAGCTAATTACTTTTTAAACATAATAACTGAATTCCCAGACGGTACAAGTAGGCTCCCATATGAAGCTAAATAATAATCCACAGTCACACAAAGAAACGGCAGTGCAGCTGCTTTGTAAGAATTATATTAATCTTTTAATACACACAACTCCAATTACTAATCAGATAAAATAAGAAGTCAAATATTGATTCCTACTTGATAACTTTTAAAAAAGAAAGCTACAAGAAAATGTGTGAGTGACTGGAAGTATGAATGGCTTAAACAAGACAACTATCCCTTGAGAAAGTGATGTTTTTGGCTGTGCACCTTTAATTAGTTTATTATACTGTCTTCATAAATAAGAACATTTGATTGTTGTTTTCTGTTAGATTAAGACAACACACCCTAAGAGTTATAAGTATATACAGGCATACTAAAAGGATTCCCTTCTGGACACTATGGCAATACGTGTTTCCTTCGGCAGAGCTAAGAATCACTTGACGCTCTAGCATTAAAGAGCATCTAATACAAAGTCGTCTTTAATCAAATCTGATGGCTCTTATGGTAAGTGGGTCTGAAGTTTCCTCCTCTTTTCCATCGTCCATCTTCCTCTGCCTGGCATTTGTCAAGCTCCATGGCAACTCTCATTCGCACTAAATAAGCTTTCAGGTGAATTTACTTTGGAAATCCCAAAAGTTCCAGCCAAGTTTCCAATCACTGTTTCACAAAATTGCACCCAGATAGCCCCTGGCACTCTGATAAAAGCGGTTTGTCAATAAAATGCCGAGTGAAACCGCTTGTTCGGAATGTCAGCTGACAAACTAGTAGCTGAGTAAGCAATTTCTTCAAAATGGAAAGATTCTTTTAATGGTTAGAAACACTTGCAGTGGTTACAAAACTATACCTGTACACACACACACACACACACACACACACACAAAAACCACTGAAATACATATGTTGAGTGAATGCATTGTGTGTTATGGAAATTTTATGTCACAGTTATTTCAAAAAGCTACTTATTTATTATAGATGTATAAATAAATGTATCTTATTATTAATTTATTTGTTAGACTCAGATGCAAACTGTGGGAGGATTTTTGAGGCAGCTACGTTGAGGGTAACTACATTAAAAGCTAGGGTGTTTTTTGTTACCTCATTCATTTGTTGTATGTTCCTTATTTAGTATTTTCAAAATTCTGGACCAAATGCATTTTTTCATTTAAAAAATGAAAGTGTTGAGTGTCTGAGAAGATTTTCTTTATCCAATTCACATTTATAATTATTTGAATATACAATATAACAAAATATTTCATCCACGTACTTTTGTTTCAATTAGTTTAGATATTTTTCGCCCCAATCACAGGCAATTAAACAGTCAAAAATATAGGTTAACCAAGCATGGTAGCCCACACCAGAACCCCAGGTACAGGCAGGAAGATCACAAGTTGGAGGCCAGCCTCAGTAATTTAGGAATATCTCTCGTCGAAATAAAATATAAAAAGTGCTCACGATGTATCTCAGGAGCAAAGCACCATTGCGTTTCATCCCACTAAAATATGTCATTTATTTCAAGTAGCAGAGTAAAGAACTTAATGATAAATTTAGAAATTTTATCTCAAGATATGACATCGATTAAAGAGTAATATTTGATTTCTAATTGCAAACAGCAGTTCTCAAATCTCAACAGTCACCTGCCCTAGGAAACATGCAGACAGATTGAAAAATAAGAGTCCCAGGCTTTAATCAAGTGATTTTAATTCTAGTCTACCTGAAACAACACATTGAAAAATTAACCATTTTTTATTACTGTATAGGACCAAAATATATATTTAGTCTTAAAATTCTTATTTCACAGTATTAGAATTGTAGATGTCTCCAAATTAAAATTAACTTAAAGAAAGTACAGGATGTAGTCCAATCACACATTTGACACAGGTAGGAATTAAAAGACTAAATACTATTCTTCAAAACATCAAATATTAAAGTGGTAAGTCTAAAACTAAAACTTTTTCCTGTTCGTTAACAGTCCCTGCCATGAAAAATGAAAGAGAACAGTCATTTCTGTCTTCAACAATATTATTTTAAAAAATGAACTGGAGTCAAAATAAGAACCCAAATTTCTGGTAAATCTACTGCATGATTTGCCCCCTCTGCTCCATGAAATTATATTTCTTCAGATTATTCATCAATCCCATTTAATGAAAAAAAAAGATTAAAGAATTTTTGAATTGAGATCATAACTATATCACAAATTTCAAAAATCTTCCATTTTGGTGAATATTGCTCCTCAGAAGCTGTTAGCCACTAACCTAAGGACCCACATATTTACCGAATACATGGATGGAATCTTACCATTTTTTGTAACTATAGCTCATCCCCCATCCAGTTTTCTTTCCCTTAAAACTTTCAGTAAAGAGGAATCAAAAACATTTAAAAGCTTGTCAAGTTTTTTAAGCAACAGGTTCATATTTTTTTATGTAGTCATTTCCTATACATTCTACGAGGAAAGAAAATCTCTGAATAAATACAGAGTAAAACACATTTTAAAATTAACAAATTTAAAACATACAATTCCTTTTTTTAAAAAAATGCTCATTCCTTATTTTTCAAAGTCCTCTCAAAGGGCGCTGTCCAATGTGGTGGTGGGGGGGGCTCCACAAAACTATATCTTTCTCCAAGTTAACTGAAATAATAAAAAACTTCACTCAATAGTGTACACACACTTGATCCAGTGAACCTCAGACTAAATGTTTCTTACTCGTAATCCTATGAAATAGGTCCCTTCACACAAATTCAGTCAGCTGAGGCTCAGAAATTTGTATTATAGAAATTGTCCGAAATTACGCAGGTTAGGAAGAGACACAAGCAGCCCTCAAATTACGGTCTGCATGCTAAAATTATTTTTCTCAAGAATTCAACATCGATTGTCTATCAACATTCCTCCTTATTGTAGAATCTATTTTTGAACTGGGGTATTTTAATGTCTCTGATATAAATATTATTAAGATTAGGTCTTTCTTTCATTTACTTGTTTTACAAAACTCGAAACACAAAATAGTCTAATGAGGAAAGAAATTCTTCCCAGTCTCTTGTTTTGAGGATGTCCAGTTTTGTGTGTGTGTGTTTCTCAAAGGGATTGTTTTGAATTAGGTATTTCTTTTTCTCAAAATAAATGTGAGAAATAAATGGGATTAGTCTCTAGAAAGAGAGTACAAGAAACCATAACAAATAAAAGGAAAAGTAACAAGTCAATCTTCTTGTAAATTTGATTTACTTAGAGCATTTTGAGAGCTGGGGACAATAGTTGTTTTATGCATTGTGGGAAAACCAAAGCTGACCTGACTGGAGTTGAAGAGTCTTGCCTAAGACTGAAATAGATGGTAATTAACACAAATAAATCTACTGAGTGGAATTAAGTTTTTTAAGGCTTTGCTTGAGACTTTATATAATATGTATCATGTAATATATCCAGTCGCCATTACTGGGGAAAAGGCTCAGTGGTACAGTGCCTGCCTGACAAGCATAAGATCATGAGTTCGATGCCCAGCATCCCCCCAAAAAATTATATAGATCGCGTAAGTCTTTCCTGCAGCTGAAACTTCTGCCCTTCTCACCCGTAACATTACAGAATGGAAAAGACAGATAAGGTGAAAGATTCTCACAGCTCTGCTGCTCAGCGCTGTTTTGCCAAGGCAAAAGAATCAGCAGGGAAAATTCCTGTCATTCCTCAACGTCCTCTTTGCTTCAGGGTCACAGGAGCAGGACCATAGGCATTCCACACCTCCGCTACTCTAGCTTTACTTAGCATCTGTAATGTATGCCACCTCCAGTATCATGAACTCTCACCAGATCCAGTTTTCTCTGGGCGGGGCAGGTGGGGCCACATGCAAGGCCAGTGCTCTAACACCAAGCTGCACCCCCATTTTTTAAAATCTTGAGACAGGATGTTGCTAGCTTGCCAGGGTCAGCCTCGATATTCCTGTCCCCTCCTCCCAGAGGAGCTGAGATTACAAGACATGTACCACCAAGCCCAATTTGGGCAGCTCATCTTGTGAGACATATCTAAATACTAAAAATGTCTCCTTCCTTTAAGGTCAAAGGGTCAACTATAATAATTTTTACTACTGTTTTTACTTTTTCGTAACCAAAGTAAATCTGATTCATTTTTCACCATCGCACCCTTTAAATGTCTGATAAGTCATGCACAAAGAACTTTCTCTCTGCTCTAGAGTATGCATTGTAAACATCCTCCAACCCACCATTTCACTGTACTGTTGGGATTTTAATATACTGTTTTTTCTTTTTGCTTTAATAGTTAAATGTGTCTATTTTTAAAAAAAAAATAAGCACATGTTCCAGGTGTCTCAAATTTCCAAGATAGTTTAAGGTGAAATCTTTCTTAAGGATATGTCTGTCCATGGAAAAATCGAATCCAGTTAATAAGTTGATCTAACAAGGCCAAAGAGTAAAATAACTTTGTGTGACATATTATCTGTTACAGGAAACTGTGACTTTCTGCATTTGAACCTGCAAGTATATTTTATTTTATTTATTTATTTTTTTTTTTTTGCAGCACCGGGGATTGAACTCACAACCTCGCACCTGCCAGGGCAGGCGCTTAAGGCACTGAGCCAAACTCGCGGCCCTGGTTTTTTGAGGCAGGGTCGCACTATGTAGCTCAAGCCGGTCTTACACTCGCGTTGTAGCCCAAGCCGACCTCGAACTCACAACGCTCCGCCTACCTCAGCCTCCCGAGTGCTGGGATTAAAGGCATGCGCCACCACGCCCGGCGCTTGCAAGTATATTTTAAACCAGCATTTTCTGTTCATGATTAAGAAGACCGACGTTCACGAGTAGCCTCTAAGCTACAGCTCAGCATACACTTCCCGGTTGCTTCCACAGGTTGATTTCCAAGTCAATAAGTAGTAAGTTACTGTTTCCCTTTATGTAAACAAAACCAGCCTTTTCTCAAGCCAAACCACTTAATACATACTTGTTGCCTAAAAACACTAATAAACTACATTACCAGGATAAATATAGATAAATTCAGTTCCCATGCCAAAATCAAGAAGAAAATGTATTCTCGTGCTTCAAGATTGAATCTATCCTTGGACGGGTAGAATGGAAATCTCCTCTGAGGAACATCAATGCAATTGTAACTGTGCGTTTTAAAGCAGCAGGTGAGCAAATCTAAGCAAAGTGACAGTGATGGACCTGAGTTCAGGTGGTCAGTTAGTGCAGTGGAAGAGGCTGACACCATCCGATTGGGTAATTCTGCAAGATTTCCCGGTCTCTGTCTTTCTGTCTCTGTCTGTGTCTCTGTCTGTCTGTCTCTCTGTCTCAGAATTAGCTCACTAGATTCCTTACCTGCTATCTCCAAGGAATGAAATATGATTTCAGTACTTTTTTTTCCTTAGCAATTTCCAACAAATAGTAAATGATATTCAAGAAGTATACCATGACCCTCCTCCAAAGTCCCTCACTCTTCAGGCAAAGGAAAAGAAAAAAGAAATTTTAATTTAGGATTCTCCAACTTTAAGGACTGAAGGAAAATGTATCCACCTGTCAGGATAAACAAGACTCGGGCTATTATAACCTGAGTCCTACAGAGTGGAGGCACCCACGGGGTAAAGATCTTCTGAGGTGAAAGTGAAGCAGGGGGAAGGACTCGGG
>RJWM01006964.1:0-80978 GCA_004363535.1 Dasyprocta punctata | reverse complement strand
CCAGTTCTTCCACCCTGGGAATAAAGACCTGTCTGTACAAAAGCTTCTTGACAGCTGAAGGAACAAAATGCTCTCCTAGAAGTAAAAAAGCAAGGGCTGCTCCATCTCCCTCCACCCCTGAGCTGCTAGAGGCAGTGGCTCCCAGAGGGGCTGGCAGCTGGCCTTTGGCAGGTGGTACAAACAGCTCTGCAGCTTGCTCAAAGGAGAAAACCCAAACTTGAGCTTTCTGGAGTGGTGCGATTATTTTGCCCAGTACCTCCTGATAGAAAGGGGGCCGTCACCATGTCCCCCAGCCAGGCCCAGGCACTGGATGTCATGGACTTGTTCTCCCTCTGTGCAGTCCCTGCTCTTGTCCCCATTGCCCCAGGCTGAGTTTGCAGGAAGGAGGCGAGGCTGAGGGACACCCAGCTCCTGCCCCGTCCCCTTAGCGCCTGGTTCATTCCCAGCGTGTCTACTCACCTTGGCTGCTGTGGCTGCAGTGACTTCCCCTGTGGCAGGAGGGCACAGGCAGGATGGCTAGGAAAGGAAGGACCACACAAGGTCCTGGTCTGCAGACTGAAAGGCTGGTGCTTCGCATCCTCATCCTTCCCCAGGAGCCCTGCAGAGGAACTAAGGTTAAACAAGATTGGGATGGATTATGAGCCTTTTGGTTTGTGATACTGCTTTTCACTCTCTTGTAAGAACTGAATAAACACATGTAAGCATTGATGGAAACTTTTCTCTCATCTATGCAGGTATTCCAAACCTAGCAGGACGCAAAGGTCAGAGTTGTTTCCTCTCAACCTGTATTTGTCGTGTTATTGCTATAGGATGTTTACAGACCATATCTTTTGGCAGCATGGCAGACCTAGCTCTGCCATTTACTGCCATGACTCAAAAGCTCTGCACAATTTATCTAACCTCTCTGAGCCAGAAAGAGTACTTGTGGGAAAAAATGGAGAAGCCAATGTATACCTCATAGCTTTTTAGTAATGAGTAAATGGAGCTAACCTGTGCAGATTACCTGGGACAATATGTGGTCTGCATTTGGTAAGCAAGAGCTGTGACCATTATGGTAAGGGCCACAAGAGAAGCATTCATTCGAGAAAGAATTGTATCTGTTATTGGGAAGTTTGGGGGCTGCTGTTACTAAGTATATGATCATATCCTTCAGTTTTTAAAGTGTCTTAATTGTCTTTTCTGGACCGTAATGGTGATCGGGCTCACTGGAAAAGTGAATGCATTATTGGATTAAAAAACCTGAAGTATCAAGAAGCTTCTTGCTCTCCTCAGCTGCCCATGAAGAACGAAACCCTTAGGAGACTGTTGTTCTCCAGGCTGGTTATTGTGGCCTCGAGAAGTAAGATATGGGACTAAAAAGATTGTCTTAGTACAGTACTGTGACAGCTGAGTTCTGTGACTTCGAACACATCACAGGAGACAAACAGTGACCATTTCCTCACCGACTCAGTGCCTGGCACAGAAGCTCTGTGGATGGACAGTTTCATTGAATGTTGTCATGATGCTATGTGATGGGACTTCTTCTCACTTCATAAGTAACCCAGCAGCAGAAGTGGAGAGCAGCCGACCTCGCGGAGCTCCTAGAGTTATCAAATGGGATGGCGGGTGCCAAAGCCCTTCGTATGGTTGTTGTCACTTAAACTAAATGGTCACAGTTCCCTGGAAAGTGGTCTGTATTTCTGCCTTACGAAACTGTTAGTCTCACTAGTTGAAAAACTTACACAGACCCTGTACACTCACCAACATACTCTATAACCATCTACCAGCACCAGTGTTCAAGGCGTGGAATGGAGCTTGGGGTATTGTTCTCTCTCCTGGGGTTTATGTGCTTCTCCTGGAGGGAAGCAGAGAAATGCTACCATGCTGAGGATGGCTGTGGAGCAGAGGGTTTGAAGACAGGACCGTGTGCCTTTGATCTTGGCTGTTGGGAAGGAGGAGAGGGGCTGGGCATCAGGGGAAGTCTCCTGAGCGGCTGCTATTAGGGGTAGACCTTGAAAAGTGAGCGTGGTAATTTAAACAATTTTTTTGTCCTGTCACTGAATCAACACATGCACATTATTGACAATATGCAAAAACAAAAGAGTAAAAATATTTACCATATGCTAATCAGTAAAAGGCATTATTATTACATTTTGGAGTATCTTCTTATAGTATTTTCCTATGTACTTAAATATATAAGTACATATCAGTTTAAAGCATAATACTTACAAGCACATAATTCCATATTCTGTTTCTTCACTTGAAATTGTAAATGTTTTCTTGGTTTGTAAAGACTGTTCATAAACGTGAGTAATCACATAACAGTTTCCCAAAGACGAACATGCTGAAAATATCCCTAATAAACTTCTTGTTTTAAAACATTTTGATTTTTCATCTATAACTATTACACATGATCCACTTACTATGTTTAGCAGAAGAAAACAGAAATGCCAATTATCTGATCTGGGACTTTGACGAGCATTTTCCCTACTAACATCCTTTCTGCTGTTAAACTTCCTAAGTCATTCCATCCTCACACTTACAGTCTTCCAGTGAATTTCAGTTGCTCATAATATAAAATCACAATTCCACCCGTGCCTTTCCAGGTAGCCCAAACCCACCCCGACCGTACATGAGTTTTCATTTCCTGCTATTGTCACGTGACCAGTGATGTGACCTAGCCTTTTACTGCCCCATCCCCTTCCCTATTTTGAGCTCTTGACCTTGCTAAGGTTCTCTGTCTATACCCCCGCCCTTCGTCTGGTTCTCTCAGAGCCGTCTGGCTTTCACTTCTTCCCTCTCTGATTCAGACTCATCCGAGCCCGTTTTGTGTGATGCTTTTAGCCTGTGTGTGGAGCTCCTTGTGCTCACCCGCCCCTTTGAAGATGCGCTGCCTGATCTTGCATTTGTAACTTCCTATTCTCTTTCTTAGAGAGGAGCCTCAAAGCATGGAAGTTTCAGGCCTCACAAAACTTGGATCTGCTTCTAAAACCCATGGTGGAGGCCTTGTCCCTAAATCTTCCCCCATCTACCAGGAACTTTATACTCCTCTTAGCTCCAAAGCTTCTCATGGGCTCTGTGCTAGAATTTAGCATACTGTGTTATAATTGTTTGTGAGACCTTGAGTGGTGGGGACTCATAAATTTATGCCCATAATAAATGCACGTTTGCTGAATGGTCTATGGCGAACTTCCCCTTTGCACTACTACTACAAATATTTATAAACATTTTAGGAAGCATACTAGGTGTGGCAAATAGTAGTTTCCAGAAACAATTAGGGTAGGGTTTCTAGTGCTACCCATTCCCTTGGATCCTTTCCATGTCCCACTCAGAGCGGAAGTCATTTCCTCTTCCCTCTGTGGCTGCCAACAAATAGAGTGTGGGGAAATGAGAGCCCGTCACTCCTGAGGTTAGGTCATAAAAAGGATGTTGCTACCTGTCTAATCCAGCCACCAGTGATGAGAAAGCATGGGCCACGTGGGGAGACCGTGGGAAGTTGGTCCAGCTGTCAGCTCCTGCTAAGATCCCAGCAACATCAGTTGCTATAGATGGGAGTGGGAGGACTTCTGGTGGTCCCAGCCCCCAGGGTTCAAGCTGCCCCAGCACTGCTGAGTGGAGTAGACAGCTGTCTCCACTGATTGCCACCCAGACTATAGCTAGTGAGCAGAAGAAATGGTATTTTAAGCCACTAAATTCTGGGGTCCTTTATTTTAATGCAGTAATCAGGCCATGTGCTGAAAATAATACATGCATTATCTTGCTGAGGAAACTGAGACCCAGGAAAGGTAAATAGCTTTCCCAAACCCACCTTCTCTCTGCCTAGCCATGTTTTGCCATTGTTCAAGCCATATTGCCTCCACTAGGTCTTTTGGTTCATATAAATGGAATAGGTCTCCCTCCTTCAACTCCAGCAACTGACTGTATTCCTGATGGTGGTGTCCGTTCCTAACACCCCCCAATAGCTGTATCACGTTTCTTGTTTCACAGATGAGGAAACACATACACAGAGCTTGAAATTTGCTTACGGACATTGTAACTGGTAGATGTCTGTTTCCATATCTCAGTATTTATGTTTAAACTTTTCCTACACTGCTATTCTGAGGTCTTTATTGGGTCAGTTATTTAGGCTTTTAATACTGCTTGATTTTCCATTTCAACTATTGTGTATGCATTTCAATTTCCATACTAAATTGTAAACTCCTAAACAATAGGCTGGAGGTCATATGTTTCTCTGGGATCCGTCTTAGTTCTTTGTACAGTGCTAGGCACAGCCAGTGCACTTGCCATTTGAGAAAATGTAAAAAGTCATATTCAGCATCTACAAAAGGTATTTTTAGTGTTGCACTAAGAAAAAAGACAAAAGATTTATAGAAACACACAAGTTAAAGCTTGCAACAGAATCAGTAAGGGCTTTAGGCGAATCTTGGTGGTTTTTTTCTTTTTTATTACCTAAATTATCTTTCCTCCTCTTTTCAAAAATGTTTAGAAGTGTCACAAGCATAAAAACTTGGGTGTATCTTTTCAAAAACAACTTGAAAAAATTTGGCTTTTGTATTGGCCTACTGTTTTCTGTGGCATCAGAATCTTCTTCTGGGTAGTTTTGTTTTTTATTTTGTATTTTAGCAGATGAGAAATTTGAATGAAAGCCTCGTATTGATCTCATTTATTGCTTCAGGCTCCAGCTTCAAATTGAAACTTGATCAATATGGATTTTGAGGCAGTCTGGAACATTAAATAAGACCTTGTTAGCCTGGTATTTTTTTTTTTTCTTTACAGTATTTAATTTGGAGGGGAAGGTAGCAGGTAGGATTGGGGAGGGGAGGTGCACTTTAGTTATTGTTGGGAATGAGTCTCCATGCCCCTTGGCGACCTCTGTGTCATGGTTCTGGTCAAAGTGACAAACTGGGTGGCGCTAGTTAAAACTATCCACACGCTTACAATCCTCTTGCCTCAAGTCTAGGTCTGTCTTTAAAATGTCCTCTTCAAAGCCACTGAAAATTCTCGAGGGAAGGAATTGCACTTTTAGGGTCCTATACAGGACATGGTAGGGTCTTTGTTTAATTCATTATGAATAGCCCTTTACTGAACACCTATTGTGGGCCAGGCACAAGGATGAGAAATGGAACCCTGTCTCCCATTGAAAGAATGCAGAGCCTCACCCACCATCTCGAGGCGACGTTCTCTTTGAAAGATACAGAACTGTCAAAATGCAATCCTGTGTGACATGAATGTTCTCCTAGCAACACTACCTTATAGTTTGGCTGAATATGGGTCTTATAGCATTCCACATTAATAAGTAGTTTCTCAATATAAACTGCTTAATGTGAGAGATCCTTGAATGTAGGCATGTCCCATAAGCGTAATGCTAATTTTGAAACAAAATGTAGGCACTGACACTAAAAAAAGGAGATAAAAATATCCCAGTGTAGAGGTAGGAGAGCTGAGACTCCTCATTTTACAGACAAGGAAATACAGGCCCACAGCCATGAATTCCATTTAACTTCACCAGGGTCCATGGGTCATGTAAACACATTCACTTACCCAGTATTTACAAATGAGGGTGAGTTCCTTGGCAGACACCGTGGCACTGTGAATGCAAAATAAATAAAATATGGCTGCTACCTTCAAGGAACGTAAGTTAGAAATTATAGCAATGAATAAAGAAGGAAGTAACAATAGCTCATTACTCTAATGTCTTCTGAGTTTAAGACTATTTTAACTTTATCAAATAAACCTCGTGGGGCAATAAACCTTTCAATTTTTACTTCGACTTCATCTTACAATAACAGTTCTGTTCCTGTTTCCTTTGGTTTGTTTTCGCCAAGTGCAGGTGCTCCTTAAGTTACGATGGCATTATGTCTCACTTAAGCCATTCTAACTAGAAAAGGCATGTGATACACCCAAACCACCAAGCACCAAACCTGATCCTAGCCCACCTCGAGCGTACTCAGAATACTTACGTCAACCTACAGTCGGGCAAAATCATCTAACCCACAGTCTACTTCATAATAAAGTGTTGAATATCTCATGCAATTCATACAGTGTTGGAAGTAACACACAGGATGGTTGTACAGATAGGCTTTTGTACTATCATAAAGTAAAAAAAAATATTAATTTGAATTTTTGTAAATAAAGAACCATCTACATATGTTTCACAGCCCTTTACTTCTAACTTCCCTTGTTCTCAACAGTTAAGTTTGTGATTTTGATCTTAATTTGGATTTCAGTGTCTCCTAATGGAGGTTTATTCCATTCATATTTACTTTCACTAGTTAGGCTTATCTCTCCTCACATTATTTTAACTTTTAAAAAATGTTTTATGATACTTGACAGATGGGCTTTGGTTTCTTTTCTCTTTTTCTAATTTAAGTGATTTTGGTGATGTAAAGTCTGTTTTCTTTCTATTAGTATTTACCTTTACATTACTCCAGAATATATTTAAGTCAATTTTTTTTTACCTGTAATTAACAAGTGAAATATAAAAGTACAGGTTCACATGAGGTGTGAATGTCCATCATTATAAACATGATGGACATTCAAAAAAGTTTACAGTAAAAGACACATTGCCGTTAAAACTCCTCAAAATAATTCTGCTCACTTTGAGCACAATTACTCCATCGTTCCTGATACTTTCCGAAGCAGTTCTGGAAATCTTTTTTCATGAGTGTCTCTAGTTGTGCTGTTGCAGCTGCCTCCATGTCCTGCGTTGACTGAAAATGTTTACCTTTTGGGCTCAGTTCAACTTTGTGGAAGAGCCAGGCGTTATTCTGCCAGATCTGTTAAATAAGGTGGATGAAGTCACATCATAATGTTTTTATGAGCCTGCCTTTCTGTTTGATGGCCCTCAGTCTTAGAATTCACAGTATTTTTTATCACACCTTGTGGAAATATGAAAGAGAGGGACTTTGAGGGGGATTTGTGACAATGTGTGTTTTACTGCAATAAATTCTAAAAATGTAAGCATCATCTGTATTTTTAGATTGCATCTTGTATTTTGTACAAACTTAATGAAAATTAAATCTCTGGTTTTCCCAAAAGAATCTGAAATTCAGTTTACCCTGGTGGTCATCAGTCAGAGGCCAGTTGGTAACGTCTAAGAACATTTTTGGTTTCCACAACTCAGGGAAGGTGGCATTACTGTCACCCAGTGGGCAGAGATCCGTGCATAGGACAGCTCCCTCAACAAAGAAGTTTCTGCCCAAATGTGTCAGTAGCACAGAAATTGAGACACTCTGGTTATATTAGTCACCTTCTTGTTTTTGGGACAAAATATTCAACTCCTACAATTTAAAAGAGGAGAGATTTAGTTTGGATCACTGTTTCAGAGGGTTTAGTCCATGGTTGCTGGATTCAAGGCAAAAAGGTCATGGCAGAAAACATATCAGAGAGCATCTGCTCATCCTATGACAGAGGAGGGGGGAGTAACGGAAGAGCCAGGAACTAGAAAACTTACCTCTGGGCCATGCCCCAGTGACCTGCCTTCAACGAGGCCTACCTTCTGATAGCACACTTAGCTCTGGCTTCATCTATGCCTGAATCCACTGCTGAGTATAACAACCCCACAATTCAGTCACTTTCCAAACACAAGAGACTTTGGGAGGACATTTAAATGTATACCACAACACTGGCTTATGCTTTCACTTGGTTATACTTGCTAGAGGAGAGATTTAGTTTGGCTCACAGTTTCAGAGGGGTTAGTCCATGGCTGATAGATAAAGTTTTACCACTGTCAGTTTTATCCCTGTTTTCTTTCAGAAAGAAAAAGAAGTGTGTGTTAGTTTTTCTTTGTTTTCTCTTTATGTTTCCTGATTTGTTCTATCTAAAAATGTATGAGCTCCATTGATGACATCTGCCTTTTCCATCTTTTCTGTGCTTTTGCCCCCACCCACACCCCTCTCGTCAGATGCATCCAGCAGGAGTTGAGATGTTACTAAAGGGCGACAAGCATAAGGGCCACTATTCCTGCTACACATCTACATGAACTCAGATAAAAGCGCAGATGCTGTGAGAAGGGAGATTTTCCGCATCTTTCCTGAGTTCTGGTGCTTCCTGATTTCCACTGGGTTCTGAGCCCACCTGGGGCAGAGGGCAAATGTTTGTACCACCTGAGGGTGTACACATGTGCCCTGCAGGCTGTTGCTGTGGGGGCTCTGAGACCCTCCCCCAGGCAGAGCTGCTCAGGCAGCACAATAGCACATTAAAGTAATTGTTTTTCATTCAAGTAAAGAGTAAATATAATACAGAAACATAGAGCCAGATTGTTATTAAATTATTATTTTTATTTTATGTCTCTTTTCAATAATTTTTATTAGTGATAATTATTTAATTAACTGTGTTTTAGTATAGCGATTCTCAATCATAGCTGCACATTAGAATCACCTGGGGACTCACTTAAAAATACTTCAGGGGAACCCACACTAGTCCAATTAAGTCAGTATATCTGGGCATAACAACTGTGCCATGGTACGCTTAGAAACTTCCCAGAGATTCTGATGAGCAGCCGCGTCTGAGAATGTGGGTTTGGTGATTGTATCACTCAGGGCCAACTCACTGGTATCAAATCTCCCCTGTTCATATGTATGTTTTTATTTATTTATTTTAAAGTGTAGCTGTGTGTGGTGGTGAAGACTTGAAATCCCAGCACAGAGAGTGAGTGAGATAAGACGATCAAATAATCAGGTCCTGCCTGATCAACTCAACCAGATCCTGTCTCCAAACAAAATATAAAAAGTGGTACAGTGCCCCTGGGTTCAGTTTCTAGTACTGAAAATGAAATTGTGATAGAACACACATAATGTAGAAGTTACTATTTTAATGATTTCAAAATGTACACTTCCGGTCAATTAGATGCATTCACATGTTGTGTAACCATTCCCACTGTTCACCTGCTGACTTTTTTTTTTTTCATCTTGGAAATCTGGAACTGGTTACCCACTAAATACTAACTCCCCACCACCTCCTTCCTTCAGCTCCTGGCAAACACCATTCCATATTCTCTATGAATTTTACCAGGTACCTCCTACAAGTGGCATGTGATACACTCAAATTTTATTCAGCTTTAAACAGGAAGGAAACTCTGGAACATGCCCCAGTGTGAATGAACTTGTAAGACATTGTGCTAAACAAAACATGCTTATCACAGGGGATGAGTTTCCCCATTCCTTCTCATTTTTTATATTCTCTTGGTAATTCTCTTCTGATTCTGATAGTACTATATACATTTTTTCAGGTACCTTTGTTAGTTATCTCTGCCCATGAATGAGAACTTGGTTACTGTGCTCAGATTACTATTTATCCATTACTATCTATGGTCAGCACTATGTAGATGTTGCCTTTGTCTTTGTGTGTTTGTACATTATCTTAACCTTTTCCTGCCTGGATTTTCCTGTTATATTTTCTTTGTGCTTCAAATTTAGTAATTTATAGAGCCACACCTGAAAGCAGGTCTCTTTTGTTGCATGTAAACTTCAGTGAGTCACTTTAATATTCAGACACACATTTTTCTAGGTCTCAGAAGAGTTTTCTTCTATTATTTCTTCTATTTTTGCTCTTCTGTTTGCATGTTCATATTCTTCTGGAATGGCCATCCCATCTATTGTATATTATAAAGGTTTCCAAGTTGTTTACAGATTAGATTCATCTGAGGATCTTTGAACTCTGTCAAATGGTGTATCAGACACAGTCTAATTAAATCCATACCCTGGAGGTTGGAACATGAGTATTAGGAGTATTTAAATCTCCCCAGTCGATTGCAGTATGCACAAAAACTTGGGAGCTGCAGAGGTGGTAGCTTTCCTGGCACTGTTTTCCAAAGCGCCATCTTTCCTTTATAATCTTCAGGTGTGTTCCCTTCAGCACTGTGAGGTTCAGAGGCATTAAGGGCTCAGCTCAGCCTGAGTCCCCTCCATTTGTGCCTGGGATTAGTTAAGTTTACAACCCTTTGTATTTCTTTTGCACAGTCGAAATCCTAACCTACCTTATTACTTTTTTTCCCCTGTTAATTCCTTCTTCTGTGGCCTTTGTTTCTTACTATGGTGCCTTTCTTTTTGCCTTAAGAAACAATAGTTCTCAAATTCAGCTTTTCTTTAGAATTACTTAACTCCCACTCCCAGAGATTTAGACTTAATTTTTCTGGGGTCCAGAGGACGTAAAATTGTTTAATACTGTCTAGGTCATGCCCATGTATGGTCAAGATTTAAAACAACTGCCTTCATTAGTATATTTGGGGGAGGGAGGAAGAGAGATACCATGGCGATAGCTGTCAAACTGTAGTGTATGTTATCACTTGCAAGGTTTCTTAGAGCAAAATTTGAAAACCTCTTCAGAGTTTCTGATTTAGTGGATGTGAGGTAAAGTTCTGTAATTTGCATTTCTATCAGCTTCCAAGATGCTGCTGATATTGCTGGTTTGGACACTATCTCAGGCACTCTTGGACTAGAATACAGTTGGCTAAAATAACTGGGCTCCTTTAATAACCCACTCCTCCTCCCTTGCAAGATATATCGGCTTTATCAAAATGTGTGTGCATTTTACATGCGTGAGTATAATTACAAGTCTTGATACTAAAACATCACAGGAACTCAGATCCAACTGGTCTTTTGGAGTGCTATTTAGAAAAAAAAAGAAATGAGTAAAGCAAGATATTTCTTAGAAAAGAAAGAAAAGAATTGAGGGGTGGGGTGGGGAAACACTGGTATGGTTTGAATACCTCTGCCAAAACTCATGGTGCAAAAATATTTTTTGTACTGGGGATTGAGCCCAGGGCCTTCAACTACATTTCCAGCTTCTTTCATTTTTTATTTTGAAGCATGGCCTCTGTGAGTTGCTAAGTTGAGCAGGTTGGGTTCAAACTTGTGATCCTCCTGCCTCAGCTTCCCAGAGTGCTGAGGTGATAGGTGTGCAGTACCACACCTGGCTAGTGGTGACACATAACTGCACTGTGGTTACAGGAAGAGCGGGACGTTCATGGGGAACAGTGCTGTGGTCTCGGGAGCGGGCTCCAGGTCAGAAGGCTGAGCTCAGCCTGAGCCTCGTTTATTTGCATCCGCTCACTTGCCGTTCTGCACATGACGGTGGAGCATGAGGCCCTCTCCGGAAACGGGTCCCACGTTCTTACTTCTAGCCCTATGCACTGCATGATCTCCTATTGTTTATAATGTTCACTGTCTGTGGCATTCTGTCTTAACACCAGAAAACAGACTAAAACAAGCATCACGTGTCAAACAAAATGCGTCTACCAAGTACATTCCAGAGGAAAGCCCTCGCCCAGCTTTACTTGCTAATGCTTTCAATTGGCATGGGTGCGGAAAGAGATGAACTCAACATGAGAGGAAAATAAGGACGGTGCTACTACATGGGTTAAGGCAAATGTGTGTACATATTTGTGCAAGGTATCTCCTTGGGAGATCTACAGAAATACCTTTTCTGCTCTGCTGCTGTCTCTGTGTAACAGGAAGTTGAGAACATCTTAAGCCTTTTGCACGCCATAAGGGTCTTTGCATTTGAGATGCCAAGTTTCCTTGGCATGTGACTGTTCACTGCCTGGGTTGCAGTTTTTAATTTTACCATGACATCTGTACTTTACTGTGGGGTTTCCTCCACTCCTTGTGACTACCTGTTCTAGTTTTGTAAACAGAATGGCCACTTAAAATATGTTGAGGACATAAGTAGAAAGTTTCTACTTTTTCTGTGCAGTCGTTTTCATAGAAGGTATTGGCTCTGATTTCTCAGTGTGGATCCTCGTTGTGAATGCAGAAAGTTTGCCCGTTCCCAGAATTCTGTCAGTCCCACAGGACTCCTGTGCATTTCTCATATTGCCGACCCAGGTGGGTCTTCTCAGATTCTCCGCATGTTCTCTTTCAGATCTTGATTTCTCTTTTGCCAGTGTGGATCTGAAGTAGCCTGGGGGTGTAGAGAAGATGCCAGTTTCAGAGGCTGCTATGTCAGGAGGCTGTGTCTCTGGGCTAAAAACTTAATGACTGTTTGTGGAAGGCAAATATTATCCTGGTACCACTCTGGGTTTAGGGCAGGGAAGTCCACAGTACCAAAAGTGGGTCAGGTCTCAAACCCCCGAGGTCTCCCTCACTGTGATGGCCTCAGCAATAGTGGGAGCCATGTGCTCCTGACCGTTGTTCTGTCTGTCCTCAGTTCCATCCCTCATCCTTCCTTGGTGGGAGTCCGCATCTTTCTCCATCCATGCATTGTTCTGTCACAGGCTGAAGGGGTAGCAATTTATCAGGGTTTCCAGACATTTAGTGTGAGGCTCAGCTACTAAGTGTTTAAAGTTTCACAAAATGTATGATCTCTGTTGAAATGGATCCTATCTACTGTTTTGGTGAGAAGGTAGATATAAACACCACACAAGCAAATACTGCCATAAAATTTACTTACTAAAACACAATGCAGTTTGCTGACTTCTTAAATCCACGGTCTTCTATGTCTGCAAAGATCAAAACATCTCCAAGATTTTTTGATGTTCTCTCTTCCCAGTTTATAATTGTATGCAGGATTTTGTTTATTTTTATTTTCAATCTGCCATATCAGAGATGATAGTGGAAAAGAGTCAGACATGTGTCTTTGAATTGAAATCTTTCCAGGAATCTCCAATGTCTAATTTTATGTTCAATATCACATTTTATATTAAAGACCCTTAATGTTCTTTAACTCTTCATTGATGTTTAGACTCAATAAATAAATCATAACACTTGAAAGCCTAGATTTAAATTTCTTTTTGGATAATTTTCTTCTAATACTTACTTAATATCACAAAGCTACTCTTCAGGGATAACTAGGTTTATGTGAAGTCTGAATTTTATGGTTTCACATGAATCTTTTCCCATTTTTTAAGGTGTTGCAAAAATATTTTCATGCCTATGGATAGAAAAAAAAAGTTTTTTTTCCAGATTCTGAAACCTAGATAATACTAGCACTTGAGTCTCATTCAAGGAATAGTAAGGACTCAAAAATCTTCTCCAGGTCCTATCTTTAATAAATTCTGAACAGATGAAGATTTGAGATGTTTCCTGGGTGAAAATTCAAGCACTAAATATAAAATAGGTGTTCTGTTCTAGATGACACAGGTGTTTCAGAGTTATAAATTATAGTTTCTAGCATGTAGGAATCAATTATGGAATTAAAGGAGGGACTATTTGGCAATAATATCTGATCAATCTGTTTGGTTCATTCATTTTTTTCAACATCCATTTATTGATTGTTTTTGATATACCAGGCCATGGTTTGGGCACTCCAAGCACAAAAACCAACACATGGTACCTGTGATGATGTTTACAGTCTATCAAGAAGGATAAAAAGACAAACCAATAATTGCCATAGACATGCTCAAGTGCTACTGTGGAGTGGGTCCCAAAGCATGGTGAGTGGATTCCACCAGACTATGGGTAGGGGAAAATCAGGAGCTTCCCCCCCCCACCCAGGAATTGACTGAAAATTAAAACAAGCAGAATTTTCCATTCAGACAGGGAAAAGATGGCAGAATGCGCCAAGTCAGGGGATTCACAGGGGACCTCAGGGAACTGTATGTGAAGGAACTCTTGGCATTTCCACCCTTATTGTTTACGTTTGTAAATAGTTTCAGCCATCACCAATGGCTCTGGTCTGGATTAACTGTTGCTAGGGTTCTGGTCTGGAGTAACTTTTGCTGAGGTTCAGTTTTGAATTAGGTATGTATGCAGAGAGAGGGCTTGTTTTAATTGCAGCCATTTCAGCACCTAGGACAGTACCCAACACCTGGTAGACCGGGTTCCATGTTGCATAGAGGATTCTTTAGCTAGTGAATGAAGATAGCCAAACTCTCATGGTAGCAATATGGTTTTAATACTCTGTATTCAGCCCATGGAATGATGATTCAATACTATTATTCCCTTGTGAAAATAATGGCAGAAAGATACTGGTGATGAAAATAAGTGAAGATAGTTCAGGGAGACTTCTTACATAGCAGTTCTACTGAGTGCTGCAAAAGTTTCTCTCACCGCTTTACACACACACACATTCACCAGTAAATCAGCAAATCCTCTACCTCTCTCTTTGAACATGAACTGAATCCCTTTTTTCTATCTCCACCACTGTCACTGTGGCTAAGTAACCATCATTGTATCACCATGTACTCACATATGAGTCACAGATGACTCACTTTCTGCCTAGTTCCTCTGTTTCCTTCTGCCCATGAGCCTCAGTGATTCTTCTCTGCCAGCAGCCAGCATAGCCTTCTAAAACACAGAGCAGCCAGCCCTTTGCTGCAAGCCTCCCAATGGGCCCCCATTGTAAAATCCTGCCTTAGCCTGGCCCACAGGCCACGGATGGCCAGGCCCTGCCTCACTCTCTGTTCCAACCCTCTTCCCTGCCTTTCCCAGCACTTTGCTCATGGGACACCAGCTCTTCCAGCTTTCTCCCATCTTAGGGCTTTGGAACTTGTGTTTGCCCCTGTGTGCACTGCTCCTGCACTTGTTCTAGGTCTCCACTCTAATGTCACCTTGCTGGAGAGGCTGTCCTTTATCCCCACATAAAACAGCACATCTTGTCATCCTAAGACATATGTTCATCTTTCTGCTTTGGTGGTGCCTGGATGGAACACGGGGCCTTGAGCTGGCTGGGCATGTGCTCTCCTACTGAGCCAGACCTCCAGTCCCTGAATACTTGTTAGTAAATGACCCCCCTTCCCGCTCTATTGTAGATTTTGTGAGATCATTGTTCATTTCACGGTAGTGATTCTTAACTAAAAAGACTGGTTTTGTTAGAGTGCGATTTTGCACTTGGGGGTTTCTGGGGTCTACAGGCAGGAAGTGACCTGCAGAGCTCTTCTGAGGGGGGCCACAGTGCACCCTGAGGCATCTCACACAGGCTTGGGTGGGATACGGTTAAGCCTCAGGAACTCCCATTTTAAGGGATGATTTATATATCAAATATAGAGCCATCTTCCACAGTAAATGTTCTAGTGCTTTCTCTGGGTTATAAATAGAGAAATGGGCACAGAGAGACTAAGCAACTTGCCTCAAGTCTCACATGAAGCAACTGGCAAAACTGGGATTTGAATAGAGTCATGCAGCCAGCTCTTATGTGTTTGTGTGACTGCCCATTGCTTAGCCTGTGTGAGACAGGACCCCAAGTTGTTCCCCTGATGTCTGCCCACCATATTCTGGAGACTCACATTCTCTTACTTGTACTAATTACTGCTCATGGTATGATATGAAGAAGTTTGGCTTTGTTTCTTCACCAAAAATCTCATCTCTACACTTTTAGTGTCTACTTTGAGCAGACTGGGAAATGTAACTAAAGGCATTCATTTGCCACACAAATCAGCCTTAAATGGGGCAGAAGGATTGAAGACCTCTCCCGAGTGAATGATTTCGCAGATTATTGATTTGGGCAGCAGTTTATTTAAACATTAAAACCTTGAATGAAGTAACTTAGCCTGCAGAAAAGTGTGTCAAATACAGTACTTGTTATAGCTAGTTTTTTAGCCTCTGAGGACTTTGTAAACTGTCCAGATATATTTATTTAAAATTTTTTTTCAAGTAAAAAAAAAAAAAAAAGCATGGATTGGAAGAAGAAGGATAGCGTGTCTCCAGAAATTACAGGTTCTTTAAAAAGGAAGCTTTGGAAAGGCTTTTTGTTTTTACCATCTCCCCAACCCTCCAGCCCTGTAATATTGTCTTCCTTTTCTACAGCATTAGATGCTATTGTTCAGATTCCTGAAAGCTAGAAAATGGCTCCCACTTTCCCTGGTGCCTGTGTGCCCATTGTCTTTCTCTATCATAGTTGGTATGTGAGCTGGGTGCTACTCCTGAGCAAATTGGAAACATTAATTAACTGGCATCTTTATAGGTCAACTTAAAAGTTGGGGAAAAATGGATAGTTCTTGCCTCTGGTGTCACCAGGTAGCAATAATAAAACTATTACTGCTATGTAAATAGTTCTGTGTAGTTGTATAGTCATGCTACTACCATTTGAATCTTGAATGCCCTCCAAAGGCACAAGTGTTGAAGGTTTGGTTGCCAACTTGGGGTGTTATTGGGAGGCAGTGGAACTTGTAAGAGCTTTTGGCCTGGTGGAAGGAAGGTAGGTCCCTGAGGTGTGTGCTCGAAGAAGATATTGGGACCAAGGACCCTCCTCTTCCTGTCTTCGTTTCCTGGCCACTGTGGAGTGAACAGTCCTCCTTTGCCATGTGCTCCTGCCATGATGTACTGGACTACCACAGGCCCAAAGCAACATGGCCAGGTAACCACGGGCCAGAACCTTTGAAATTTGAGCCCAAATAAGCATTTCTTCCTTGCAGAGTTGTTCATCTCAGATATCCTGTCAAAGTGAAGCAAAGCTGCCTAATAGGTCTAGATGTTTCCTTTGGATAGCACCAGTGAATTTCTCACTAACTGTCTCACATGGTTTAATCTTGGCTCTGTGACTGCCGTGTAAATATCCCAAGGGGCTGGGCCTGCGTGACACAGAGGTTAGGAAGATGGGCTCCAGATTCCGTTTGCCATGATTGAGTGTCCTGGGCAAGTTATCTTCATAATGCTCAGTTTTCTCACTGGTGCAATGGAAATAATGATGGGAACTGGGAGGGATAAAGAGCTAACATTTGTCAAATCATTAAGATGGTGCCTCATACATTTGGGGGACGGGGAAAGGCAGGGCTTCATGTTCATCAGAGGTCTTCCAAATCCTTCAGTAAATTATTGTGCCAATCTTTATAGCTGAACTCATTTGTGCTAGAAATGGCATCACCTGAAAAGAATTCCATTCAGAATTATCAGTATTTAATTCCCCAAGTATTGGAATGAATGAGGACATCAGAAAGGAGGACAATGTGAAATTGATTAAAAACATGAGATCACCTGTCTCGAGGTGATTATCTTGATGTTGCAGTGAGTATTCTTTTCTTCCTTTTTGGTAATGGAGATTACACCCAAGGCCTTCACCCTGAGCTACATCTCAAGCTCAAAGCTTTTAAAGAGATTTTTATTTTAGGATAGGATCTCGCTATGTTGCTGAATTGCTTGGGCTGGGCTTGAACTTGTGATCCTTTTCCCTCAGCCTCCCAGAGTGCTGGGATGACAGGCCTCTGCCATCATGCCTGGCCAGTAAGAATATTTAAATGAGAGCCCCCTATAGTATATGGCATTGTTTTAACCCCAGCTAGACCCTTAGTAAGAATGAAAACATGAACCAAACAAAAACAGCTAACTTGACCAGAATGACTAACTACTGTATGCATACTATGAGTTTTAGCAGGTCAGGAGCAAGGGATTCCTTCTCTCTTTCAAGACTCTGAGAAACTTTGGCAAGTGGAGCCAGAACATTAAAGACATTTGAATAAAATGGAAAACCATTCCACACTCTCATTTCTTACATTTCCTACAAGTCAAGTTTTGTCTATTAGTCTCCAGTATGGAAACTTTGACATTTTTTTCTGTCTCATAATGTCCTACACATGTTCCTGAAGTATGGATACTTCACTGTTAGACTCCTTTCCCCACTCAGATGGGCCCCTAAAATTTTTGTCAGATGCTGGGGACGTAGCTCAGTGACAGAATATGTGCTTGGTATACAAGACTGTAAGTTCGATCAATACCAAAAAATAAAAAGTTAATAATAGATGAAAATTTGAAATTTTAAAACAGTATTTGGGAGTTGTTGTGGTCAGGGGTTTGCAAGGAGAACAAGACAACACAGGACGTGTAATTTATAATATTATTTATAATGGTCACCCAAGGAGTCAAATACAAAGAAAGTGCAGGAAATCTGTCCACACACTAAAGACCTAGAGAATTCAGCAGAGGGCCTGAATTCCATGGCAATAACTTCCCTGAATCCAGCTGAAGACCCAGAGCCCATGACAATGCCTCTCACAAGTCCAGTTGGAGGCCTAGAGCCCATGACAATGCCTCTCACAAGTCCAGTTGGAGGCCTAGAGCCCATGACAATGACTCATGCAAGTCTGTTTCATGGATCTGCACTGGGAAGGCTCCAAGGTCAGCAGTGGAAACTAGAAAGTCTGCCCCAGTGGGATGAAGGATCTGTGCCAGTAGGTTGAGGGTTCTGCACTGGAGCCAGGAAGCAATGCTCAAAGTAAGGACGAGGGCTGTCCTAAAAATTACCACAGCCATCCTCAGCAACAGTGAGGTCCTGAGCTCCTCCAACGATAACAGCCAAGTTCTTATCAGTGAGCCAGCATGACAAGCTTCTCCTGGAGATTGAGCAACACACATCTTCCCTTCCAGAGCCAGGAAGCAATGCTTACTGTAAGGACCAGAGCTCCCACAAAGTGAACCCCAGCCACTCTCAGTGACAAGGTCCCGAGCTCCTCTGATGATGAGAACAGCTGAGTTCATATCAGGGAAGAAGCTCAACAAGCTCCTCTAGGAGAACCCATGGCATCAGGAGACCCAACAGCACCAAACAACAACTCTTCCTCTCCAGGTCTCCTTTTTATGCTGGCAACCATCCTCAGGTGGGTCATCCATGCTCAGCACCACACTGATTCAGTTCAGGTGGTGTTTAAGGTGACCATCAGTTTTCAGTTCACCACAGAGTAAGCATAAAATTTGGTAAAATGTGAATAAACTTGTGGTTTAGTTAATAATGATGTCCCATGTTAGCTTCGTAGTTTTCACAAAAAGATTGTGCTTACATAATATACTAATACCAGGGGAACCTGATAAACAGCATACAGGAACCCTTTGTACTAGCTCTGTAACTCCTTTGTATCTACAAATTATTTTATGTTAAAAAATTCACTTAAAGTTGAAATTTGAGATATTCTAATTCATCCTATTTAACATAGAATGAAACTGAGTTCCAGAGAAAAAGTTACTACAGATCTGCTTTCCTGATCCCAATAATTTGGTGACATATTTAAAAATGTGTTTAGAAACTTTAACTTAGAGGTTAACCAATGTACTGTTTTATAAAAGAAAAGGTGAGATTTTGAATTTGTATCTTACCATGGGCCCCAGAGACCTTATTTAAGTCCATTAGATGAACCTGAATGCTGGTTGCACGTGCTTTGGCCACACACACTTTTTTCGCTGAGCAGTGACATCTGTCATCCAAAATGAGCTGGCCTAAATTTCCTCTAGTTCTACGGGGCCAACCTATGACCTGGGATTGAGGGTGCTGGGGGCTTAGAGGTCGTGCTCTGAAGATAAGCATCAGTCAGGGTCTCGCAAGTGCAGAGCTTTGAAGAGGAGTACCAGCACTTTGGCCCCAGATAATGTCTCCAGTGCTCACTGACTTTGGAGCCCAGACTGGCAAAGCAACCCATCTCTTTGTCTGTCGGGCTGGGACTCCGTTGTCTTCTGTTGGCTATTCCAGTCCCCTACACCTGGTCATAGCCCTGCCTTGAGCGCCTGCTCTGCTTTGGCGTCCCACCTGCTCTCTCCTGGCTTTGAGCATCCTGACTTTCCCACTAGTCATTGGCCTTACCTTTTCCACCTGGCCTCGACAGCTTGCCTGGGCCTTGTCCTGCGTTGCTTATTGGCTCTCAACTAGTGAATCACCATAAATAGCATTTGCCAGTGTTTTGGGGCAAGTCTGTCTTCTCAGTGAGAATCTAAGCTGCTTTTTCCTGAAGAAAAGAGAGCATAACCCACTTGTTTTCTGGAACTACCATCTTCCCAGTGTTGGGAAGCATCCCTGCTGGTGACCCGGAAGCTGCTTCAGCTACAGAGATTCTCTCGTATCTTTGTCCACCTTCAGTTTTTAGACATGGCCCCATTTTAATTTGATTCTGCTTGACAAGTAGCCCAGTGCTGAGAAAAATGAGCAGACTTGGACAGTACTGCATTGAAACTCAACTCTACTAATAACTTTCCCTTTTTAAATTTTTAGTTTTTGAAGAAATAAAACAATTTTTCATATCCAAATAAGAGAATAATAAGTTATTGCAAGCTATACCATTCATTATCTTCGAAGTGGTTACTCTGTGAAAACATAAACCAAAAAAGATCCTTGCAAAAACCAAAACAACTAATAACATGAAACTTTCCTTTTTGAGTCTCAGTTTTTTCATGGATGAGACAGGAAATAGCCCAAGCCATTTCCTTATATGTAATGGAATTGTCATGTCACATTACAGGTGAGGGACCTGAGTCTTATGGTCTTCCTACTGCATTTTACAGGGGAAGAAACTCCTGAGATCCTGAGAAAGAATTATCTCAGTAGATTATGAAATTAATGGATGGATGGGAGCACATTTTCCAAATTAATTTAAGAATCTTCAAGGATAGCCTTCTCTTCTAACTTGTTGTCTTAGTTACTTTTTGCTCATTGCTGAGACAAAATACCTGACACCCAAAATTAGGGAAGGAAAGGTTTATTCTTACAGTTTCTCGGGAGTTTCAGTCCTACTGAGTTGGCTCCAAGTCAGCATGGCGTGGAGGGGCTGCCGTTCATGGTGGCTGCAAGCCGCAAGGCACGCTGGTGAGAGGGAGAGAAAGCGTTAGAGAGGGTGCAAGCACGGGAGAGGAAGACCCGCCTTCCTTTACACTGTATGTCAGCTCCACCCCTGGGTGGGTGTAGCAGTCACATCTTCAATCTCGGCGCTAGACAACAAACTGATCACAAGCGTCAGACTCAGCCCCATCAAAAGTACATGAGGACTTGGGGGTACATAGCATATCACCCAATACACTTGTGTTAATTCAGCCTGAAAATTCTATGTGTGGACATTCTTATCATCATGCTGAAATACCAATGTAGAGCAGGAAAGAAATTTTATTTCAAACTAGGATATATATACATTGGAAATAAATACACCCAGGTGTTACTTGGGTAACAAAACGGGAGTGTCTACATTCTGGGTGGTGGCATTACACATGATTTTATTCTCTTACTATTATTTTTCTTTCTCTCCAAAGAATACATTACTTTCACAGTCAGAAAAAATATGCAGAAATAATGTTTGTGAAAGTGCGTGTACCAGGATGAGGAAGGAAGGGATGAGAGAAGAAGCTGGACGGCCTTGAGTGAGTTGTGGTTTTTTCATTCCTCCATCCACTGGTTCACCCTCTCATCTAATGTGCACTAACCACCAACTACATGCATTCCCTTGAATTAAGTGTTGTCAGATATCAAAGTAGACCAGAAACAGTTTTGACCTCAGATAACTTGGAGTTTAGCAGGGGATATATAGACATATACAAAAGGTGTAATGTCAGAGTCTTATGCCACAAAGACCATGTCAAACACCCACATGAAGAGCTATGCCTTGAACAACATAAGGGTCCCTTTGGATGTGTTCAGAAAGGCTTTGTGGAGTCGGTGGGATTCGACTGGGGCCATGGTGGGGTAGGTGATTGCTGACAAGCCAAGACAGCAAGGGAGAGCCCTTGCCCCCTGTATTGCTTTCTCACTTTCCCTAGTTAGCTATGAAAACCTGTGAGATAGACACTGTGCAGGTGGACAAGCCCTAAACTCCCACCAAGTGGAAGGTGGTGCGCAGAGAGAAGAACAGTGTGATGCTGTCTAAAGGACAGGCGCTCTACCCATCAGCTTTGTATTCCCAGTGTGTGGGTCAGGCAGGATGTGTCTCTGCACTTAGTAAATTCTTCCTGAGAAGTTAAGTAAACTTCCAGTGAAGCCACAAGCCAAAATGGTCAGGAGGAGCATTACTTTCTCAAATCCGTGGAATCATTTTCACTGGAGGAACTCAAGATGCTTGACGGAAGCGTGGGGGCTGGTCATGCAGGTGTCACTTTGCGGTGCCTTGTCCTGCAGTGTGCCTGTTCCCAGCAGCCCGTGGTGCTCCATGGCCCTATGGGTGATGTATGTCCTGTCACGAGGAAGCAATTGCTTAACTCTAATCCACCATCCCTCTCAGCTCTGTTCTCTGGGGACCACATCTGTACTTTGTACCAAGCTGTCTTCCCCGGGGTGGGGTCGGGGGGATGATGACAGACACCTCACTAAATGTTTGTGAAGTGAGCAAATACTTAACATTTCAGATGGGGCCAAGAAAGTGGCAGACAGCTGTTTATGGATATGTCAACTTGACTATAGCCGGTGAATCTGGATTAGGAAGTGGTTTGGGCATCTAGTCACTGCCTACAAGTTCTTTGGGAACCTAAGTTGGATCACTGCCTAGAGAGAAGAGAATGAAGGTAAGAGAGTAGGCATTAGCATGCTGTTTTGCATACCAAAGGACAAGCCAATTGATAGTTAAATGCAGCACTATAAGATAGCGTTTTAAAGGGTCACTCAGAAATGCCCCTCAGGGGTTTGAAAGAGCCCACATTTAGTATGGATGTAGCAGAATAAGTTAACCCCCAGAGAGTGACCAAGTGAAGAATTTCAGTGCACTTCTTCCATAAGAAAAATATTTAACAGAAAGCAGGCCCCAGTAGCTCTCCTGACCTAATGCTTCCTGTGGTTTCTAGACTCAGTCTAGCCAGGCAGAAGGCCCATTAGCAAGGCCGGAACATCAAGGCTCTTATCTCAAGCCCAGTGCTTCTCCTCTACCTCTGCCACCTCCTAGACCTGCTGTCCTGGTATAAAGATTCTGCTCTGGAAATTCTCTTGCCTTTATTGAGATAGTTCGCATAATGGGTAAACATGCTGTTATTTTCCTCATTTTAAGAAAACCTTCTTTCAGAATGCTGTAATACAGACTTTCATGCTCTTGAATTGGCTTCTTATATCTACTCAGTCTTCAAAATAATGACTTGCGTTGACAGGCTACTGTAAAGAGCTGCAGTGACAGGTGGGGCACATCATACCTTGGGGCCACCATCCTGGATCACAGTGAGGGGAAGAACTGCCAGTTTTGAAGTCTGGCATCTGTAGCTTCCGAAACCACAAACCTGAATACCAAGGTGTCCACTTTACAATTTCCCTTTGAGTTGAGGTTGAGTGCCTGAGCCTGGTTAGGGGACTGGCATCGCTCCAAAGATTGCATTTTGAAGAGTGTGACATGCTTATGACTGCTTTCAGGGTGCTGCCAAGGCCTTCACCCCTGGCTCTTTCCTCTGCCCCCTGCCGAAGCCCAGGCCATAACTGCAGAGGCAAGCTCGGAGAAGAGCAGGAGAAACTGGCAGTGGCAGACCTGGGTCTCCTGGAGGCTGGTTCAAATCTTGCTTCTGCTCCTTCTTAGAAGACTATTCAGGACATTTACTTCTCTCTTGTGAACTTTTTCTTTTTTTCTCATTTAAAAGCTATGCATAAGAATTCCTAGGTTTGCTGTTTATAAGAATTAAATATCCAGCATCTGATATACTGCTTGACCCAGAGTGGACACTGACTAGGTAAATGGCAATTGCATACACTGTTTTTGAATTTGCAAAGTGTGGTCACAGTTTTGACAACATTTGCTTCTCTTAAGAATCTTGTGAATCCTTCACAGATTTTCTTTTTTTAAAAATGATGTGGAAGAGTTAAACGGTTTTCTCAATATCACTGAGAAATGTCATGACTAAACAGGGCTGGAAATCCAAATCTTCTGTTTTCTAAATGGAAAACATTTTGATGTGTTATACCTAATGTAAATTTAAATGGATAAAACAATGTCTTTTCAAGTGATTATAGACCGTACGGTAAAAAAAATTTTTTTGACTGTATTGCAGTCCAGAATGGTGTGTTCTTTAATTGCTTCTTGTATTTAATCAGTTCATTTTGTAGGAACACATGGATGGATATTAGTTTTTGAAAAGAAAGGTTTTATTTTTCTCTGGATATCTTATTCCATACGTCTTATTACAAACCCAGCATATAATGACCTAACGCATTTCTTAGTTTCTTAACAAAACGGAAGGATTGTTTTTATAGAAAGCCACTGAAACTTGCTTTCCCCCAGAACTGGATCTCTAAGGAAGCAAAGAATTGCCAGACAATTACTTTCCTCCCCCTCCATGTAGAAAGCCAAAATGTAGTCTTATTAAAATCTTGAGAATGAATTCACTTAAGCTCCCCACTACAGAGTGTTCTCTGACAAGTTCTGTCTCAGAAAAAAAAAAAAAAAAAGTATGTCGTACAACTAATTAAGAAATTATTTTGACAGGGTGAATGTTTTGAAGCTCTGTGTTGTACACAACCTAATATAATCTAATTTTCTTCCAGCGAAACAAAATATGTGGATTAAAAAAAGGAAGCACAGCCAGATAATATCAGTAATAAGAGCGCCTCAGTTGCAGCTGAGAGGAATTCAAGAAGCAGCCAGCCAATTTGTCTAGGGAAATTTGCTCTTGGCTAAAATGGTATAAAAGGTCTTACCCCTGGGCGAGTCATTTATTTAAAAAGTTTAGAAAAAACATTTTTTCTTTCACTGACTGTAAGATTTTTTTAGAGTTGCCATTTCTGTATGAGTGGATGTAGGATAGGAGGTAAATGGCTTGCTGTGTGAACGGATAGCAAATTGGTAGTGTTTGTCGAATATTTACAATTAAGCTAGATTCTGGGCTTATTTCAAGCAAGACTGTGGATACATTGGGGCAACCATAAATCCCTGTGACAAACTGTCTTAATCAATCTCCTTCTCTCAACCTCTCCCCCTCTCTCAACTCCTCTCTCCCTTTTTCCAAATAATTCCAAATCATCTGTAACTTGATTTTCTCTCTCTCTTTTGTTTCTAATTAGCACTACTTTTAGAGTCTAGGTGAGAAAATTTGTAATTAAATAAATATTTTATCAAATTAGTGTTACTTATAACATGACATCTTAAATATTGAATTTATTGGACCAGCTTACATTAGACAGTGAAAAATATTTTGAAATATGGGAGGAGGGGTGCTTATCCCAAATCACACCTAAGGATACAAATCATACTTTATAAACTCTACATACACCAATGAAAATAATATTTCAGGTCAAAAGCTAATAAGGCTTTCAAAATAATGAATACAAAATAGATGGGAGTATTTTTGTGCTTTAGATGCAAATAGGAAGTCTATACAGAGAAACTGTTGCTAGGACTTTTGCTGTTTTATAGGACATTGGTTTATAAATATCACTGAATCAAATGGAAAGCTTTTTTTTTAAAAAAAATACCCATTCGTTGGCCCCAGGCCAAACCAACTGAATCAAAACTTTCCCTTGAAAAACCTCCTCCAAAGTTTTCATGAAAGGCCTTGACGCTGAGGGAAGGAAGAGAGACGATGTAACACAGAAGGACCCTTGGTTTTTCTGGCCTGGTTTACAGGTTATAGGATAAGACAGAAGCAGCTTTGAGGAGGAGACCATTTGTCGATTCTGAGACATGTCGTCGTTGAGATGTTCTTGGGAATCCAAGTGGAGCCAAGTCAGTTGTTTGCCACAAAGCATGGATCTGGAGGCCCATGGAGAAGGCCATATGAGAGGATGTGGATGGTTGACTTGCCAGACTTTCTTGATCCTTCAAGACATGCGGGGTTTCCCATAGGGAGAGCAGAGAGTGAGAAAAAAAAGCTATGAGCTTCACTTCATGGGACAGTTCCAGAATACGTGCTACGTGGCAGGCATTGAATCAGACATTGGACGTTCAGACGTAACAAATCTCTGCCTTCCGTTAATTCCCTATTTGGTTGGAAAGACAAATTCATAATTGAATATACTGGAGAATAATATTAATGTTCCAGTGATACAGAGCAGTGAGAATTCTTGCAGGAGGCCCAAATGCAGTGGCCAGAAGCAGGGTGTGCCCCTGGAAACCATTAATATTTGAGCCCACCAGAGGAGAGGCAAGGAATAAGTACTGTAAGTGATCAGGTTGATTCATTATACCTGGAGAAGAGGGTAAAGACCTCGGAAAGTCTTTCTGCCTTAAAATTGCCGGATTAGCTGATGACTCCCTCAGAAACAAACCAAGATTGCCAGTTAAACTAGAACATTAGGTGAACAGTGAATGATTTTTTCAGTATAAATATGTTTTATGCAGTATTTGGGGGCATACTTTTAGTGAAAAAAAAAAAAACACTGTTTATCTGAAATTCAAATTTAACTGGATGCCCTGATTTTTTTCCTGCCTTTATGGTTTGGTAAGAATCCCTTGGTATATTGTCCTTGCCATCATTATTATTATATACCATTCCAGTAGTGCTTTGCAGCCTTCCAAATGTTTTCATAACCTTATCATAGCCCTAGGCATGTAGAACCAAAATACCTTCTCACTGAGGAATGTCTTTGCACTTGATCACTATTTCTTTGTCAACGGAATATTCTCCAGCAGCATAATTATATTTTGCACCGTGATATCCTTGTTTACTGTGTTTCAGCGGGCACAGTATTTTCGCATCACTATCTCACTTGTCCTCGTAACAACCCTAAGAGGTTGGTAAGGCAGGGACTGTTGCATCCATTTCTGCACATGAGACAGACATGGTGAAGTTCCAGGAGTTGTCCAAGGTCACTTACCTTGGCCATAGCAGAGTGACACGTAAACTCAAGGCTACTGGCCTAAACTTCAGTGCTTGCTTATTATGTTAGGCTGTCTCTAAAACAAGATACGAACCTATTGCATTGAGGTTAACTTTGACATTCTCAAGTTTTACTTGATACATGGATTTAACCTGTCAATTAGATTCTAGCAGACTTTAAACTTGAGGTAAATGATGTTAGAACAATGTATAAGAGGATGAACTTCATAAACAAGCTACACTGATAGAGAATTAATGGCATCATTGAAAATGTACAAATATCTTGTGAACAGTTGCCATTAATATCACTCTGGAATGTTCTTTATAATTATATACTGATCACTAGATGCATTCTATTCTTATACCTTCCATATTTGGAAAAATATTTGCATAACACACTCTGTTCAGTTTGTTCCACGATGTCTGTAAACTTGTAAATAATTTCATGAATTAAAATGCCTCAAAATGCAGTTTGTAACTGAAAATTTAATAGAGCATAGATGTTTATGTAATCTATTACTATATATTTGCCCAGTAATGTTTTATGGCACATGAATGTGATCTCTGGGAATCTAAATTGAGGCTAGTAAATCTATCATAGCAAGGATGCTAGATTGTTATTAGAAGAGCATAAAGCTTTTTATGTTTAAGTTTAATACTTCATGAGTGTCTGCTGCTTTTTTTTAACTTGCTGAAATTAGGAGCCTTGAATAGTAGGTAAAGAAATCCCTCTCCACTTTCCCAATCTTTCTGTTTTCTGTCACCAATCATTGGGACACCAACAGTTTCTTTTTCTACCGCTGGTAGTTCATACTCAGTAAGTGATGCCTCTATTTTCATGTTAAATGCTATGTTCTTTTTAATTTTATTGTTTTTTTTTTTTTTTTGGCTGTATGCAGTGTTATGAAAAACTGCTCACTTTAAGAAATTGACAGGTCCATTAGCGGAGAGCTTTATGTGGGAGAGTCCGAGCAGTTAGGCCTTCTGGTTATTCAGGAAGTGGAGGGTGTCAGCTCAGTCACTTTTATTGCAGGCTGAAATGATGGCTGCAAGGAGAAGGACCCGCATGATCACGTCCTATAAATCACCCGCCTGTCTTTCATTTCTGGCCTTCTCTTAGAAGTTGAAAAGCTCAGAGTTCTTATACTTCAAATAAGACAAGAACAGAAAGCTTATAAGCCAGCATTCAGCCCAGGGTTCCTCCAGTCTAGCTCATGTCTTGGGATATCAAGGGACATTTAGGAAGGCATAATCATTCCCTTAAGTCAATACCAAAGCATTCGTTTGTTCCCTCAATGACATGAGTGCTGTTTTGTTAGCCGGAGAAACTTAGTTATAAATAGGAGCCTCTCTGTTCTGTAACCATGGTCAGATTACCCAGCCTTCTGAAATCTGTAACATGGTGATACTGATGGAAGACACTGAGGTGGCTGGGATCCTGAACTCCTCCTCAACTTGAGGAGGAGAGGCTTGTTTTGGCTCATGGCTTCAGGGGTTTCAGTCCATGGTTGACTGGTATCATTGCTTTTGGGCCTATAGTAAGGCAGAATATTGTGGCTATATCATGGTGGCCAGGAAGGAGAGAGACAGAGAAAGGGAAGAGAAAGGGAGGTAGACAGAGAGGGAAGGAAAGGGGCCCAGTGTTCTAATATCCCCTTCCAGGGCACATTCCATCGATTACGTGACTTACTCCCAGGAGGCACCCTCTCCCCAAGGTTCTAGCTCCTCCCAGCAGCACCTCAGGCTGGTAAACAGCAAGATAGGTCCACCTGTCTCCCCCACCCCAGACCTCTTTCTTCTGATGCCTACCTGGCCCTGCCAACTGAAGGATCACCAACAAGGAAGCAGCCCAAGTGCATCTTCTACTACCAACCACCCGGATCCAGCCCTTCCACTTAAAAAATTTGAGTGGCTCACAGTCTCCAGGGGAACCAAGAGAGGAAAAAACGAAAAGGCCCAGTTGTGTGTTTCAAATCTCTTTCAGTGTTTCCTATGGTCCAGTGGTGAGTTTTCCTGTGGGTCGGACTAGGGTTTTTCATCATGAGCACCGTGGGCATTTGCGGCTGGGTAGCTCTCTGATGTGGAGGGCTGTCCTATGCACCGTAGGATATTTAGCAGCTTCCCTAGCATCTGCTATGCATAACCCCCAGCCTCCCACGTAATGAGCAGCCGTACCTCCAGACATCTCCAAATGTGCCCTGGGACATCACCAAATCACCTGTAAGCTGGCCCTGGTCAGAGGCAAGAGGGAATGTTGAAATCTCTCTGAAAGTTGGGCTAAGCCACTGATGCCTCCCCAGCAGAATTCAGCGTCCTAAGGCAAATGTCCTGCCCGGAGCCTGGGACATAGACGTTCCCAATGCCCTTAGCACCTTTTATTTCCTCCCTCCTCATAGCGGATCCTGTCGTGTCTCCCAAAGCCCTTTTCTCACAACTGAGAGCGATGGCTGCTGGGAGTTCATAGCCAGACCTGTCCTCGGGAAGCAGCCAGACTCCAATGCCTGGCCAGCCAGGGCTGGGAAGTCCTGCGCCCCTGGCCGTAACTGGGAATGTCTCTGAGGGGCCGTCCTTGCTTCCCAGCCACCCGGGGGAGCACCTGGGTCCTTGTCATGGCACTGTGCTTCAGCTCCCGCTCACCCAGTCCTGTTTCCTGCTGCGTTCTCTGTACTGTTCCTGGGGGGACACCCCACCCACAAATCTGCCTCAGTATCCCTTCTCTAGAGAACCTGATCCAGAACCCAGGCCCTCTGACCCTAGCTTATGGACCTCCAGAGGCCGGTTTTTAAATGACACAATGCAGGTGAAGTTGTTAGCACTGCAGCCATTGTGGAATAAATAGAAGCTGTTATCATTATCCATCCCGTTATTTAAGTTATGTGGGGGACTTGGTCACTTCCTATGGGAAATGCGTTTCTGGTGTAATTCTCCTTACTATTAAACTGTGTCTCGCTCCCCCCTCCCCCCCCGTATCACATTCCGAGAGACTCACGATCAGGCCTCGGTTGAATTCTGGCAAGCGTCCATGCTCACCTCGATATTCTCCCTCACTGTTTGAGCTTTGCTCACGGGTGGGAAGCACCTTGAAAGTGTCTCCAGCCCGACGTGGGCACGGACTCCCGAGGGGCACCGCAGGGTGGGAGGGAATGCTAGCTTCACAGTCACTCTGGCTTCTCGTGGCATTTTATCTGTGCTACTTTCACCATTTGTGGACAGACCGCACCTTGTGAATAAACTGGTCGCAGCACTGTCGCCAGGTCAGAAGTTCTTGGGTGGCCAGCGGCGTGTTTATTTTATCTTTCTTCTCTTGCCTCCTCTTCATCTCTGCTCTTGGCGCTTCTCATCACAGGCTGTCAGTGGTCGGGGATCTTTATTGAGTGCTTATATACCAGAGTCTTTCCTGGGAGCTCTCCTTTCTGATCTTTTTCTTGTGCCCTATTAAGAGAGGAGAACCATTATCCTCATTTTTCAGATATGGAAACAGAGAACTTGTCCAAACGAAAAAGGCAGAACTCAAGCCCAGAGCTACTCAACTTCAGAGTCTCTACTATAAAATTTCTCAGAAAACTTAGCCACGATTCTTTGCATGAAGTCTGAGGGAACATAATCCAACATCTCATGAAGTGTTAAGATAGACTATGAGCCATAAAAAAGAAATTACTGCTGAGGAGCAAGTCACTCGGCGGCCCCTCTCCTGACCAGTTCTCTCTTCCCTTTCGAGGTCAGCCCATCTTGTCCAGGCTCCCGCGAGGAGCCGTCCTCCCTGGACGCACTCCTGACTTCTTCCCTGTTCTCTCACACGAGTCGGGAGACAGAGGGGCTTCTCTAATCGGAGAACGTGGGTAGAATGACTAAGCACGCTCAGCTCAGTGATGCTCTCTCTCCCTCTCGGGCAGTGTCCTCCCTCTCTGTAGAGGGCAGAGGGTGTGCCCCATCCCCCAGATAAGGGGATCTCTTCCTGGGCAGACTGTCGCCTGGTGAGGGTGCTGGCCTGCCGTGTCAGCTTTCCTAGCTCAGGGGCACAGGTAGCTGTCCTTCAGGACTCTGGCTTTGTTTCTGTGAGTGAGAGGTGCCGTGTGGTTACTATCTTGACTCCAGAAGTGGCTAGAGGTGGGTGACTTTTGCATAGTCCCTTGAGGACTTCAGATTCCTTACTGCATGGAGAATTTGGGGAAAACTTGAGACGTGCTGGTCTGTGTATTGAATTGACTTTCCACGAGAGTTCCTCCCACGTGGGGAGTCTGTTCCTCTCTACTTCCTCTTTCTCCACCATCATCATCTCCCTTTGGCCAGTATCCACAGCAAGGAGCTAAAGGAGAATTGTATTATGGAACACGTCCTGAATTTTTACCAAGAAGCAGGACTCATGCCATGAAAATCTTCTTTTTAAAGATTATCCGGTTGTTTCAAAGATGATATTAATAAAACCAACATATGAAATTGACCATTTCCATAAGGCGCCCATGGTAAAGTTTTTGTTGTTTCCGACAAACCAGGTGCAGAATATTCCATGTATAATTTAGGCCCTTTCCCTGTGGGCTGCTCTGCTGGTTTTGTATATAACTTCGGTTATTATTGCCATTAAGAAAAGATATTTTAGGGACAAACTCATTTTTTCAATAGATTGTTATCTCAAATTAAAAAAGATTACGGGAACTAGCAATCAATGCAGCCATCTAATTGCTATTTCTCCAATTAAAAATTAATATACAGAAAGAGCTGCCTGGAACCAATTGGTCTTTAGATAATTTTGAAATAAGGAAAAAAATAGCAGTTTAAAAGCAGTGGGCTTGGGCGAGTGTGGAAAGGGTCTACAGCTTCTGTTCTTTCTGCAGCGCCAGCCCCGGGGACAGGGGGATGCGGCCACGTGGGGGGACTGGACACAAAGGGACGCCGAGCCTTTCTCCCTGTTCCTCCTCTGTTAGAGACTTACGTAGGAAATCACTGTATTTTGTGATGTACTTAAGAATAGATGGCAGGTGTCATTTTCGTGCAGTGCATGTCATTTTGTCTAGGTGGTGGAAAACGTGTGCGGCAGAGCCTGTGCTAAAAATGTTCCTCTGTTCTTTGAGGATGTCAGCGAGGCCGTTGCTGCCGCTTCCCTTCTGCAGAGCTTCATATGCTAAGGAGCGTTAGGATAGATGGGACCAAGCGAAATGAAATCAAAGAAAGTCTCTTAAGTCTTAAAGACAGGACATCCTTCTACTTCGTTCAAATAAGCCTCTTTAATCTGAGAGGGATGCTTTGCATGCTAAGCCTAACAGGTGCTTCGTTATGAGCTGGAATAAATTATTACACATATGTGTACACACATGCATATGTGTGTATTAATAGAGCCGGCAGCAAAGCTCATGAGTCCAGAGATCTGCTCGGGTCCCAGTGAGGAGGCAGGTTTCGAACCTGCCTTGGTTGGAAGGGAGGTCATCTGTGCGCCCACAGAGTGGGCCCTGGCACATTGGCAACTTCAGCCCTCACCCTTGGAGGATAAGATGGAGCCAGAGAAGATGCAGAAAAAGAGAATGGGAATCAGTCACAGGGCAGTAGCTGTTTAGAAAAAGTCAAAACTCCGGTGTGGAAGATGGGGGCAGAGAAGAGATGAACGGCAGCCTCAGGTGCATGGAGGGTTTGGAGCAGGCAGAGAGGGGACAAATCCAGCGAAGCTCAGCCTGGGGCTGGCTGAGAAATTTATGTAAAGAAATTTAGGAACCAGGAGGGAGGAGCTGCAAGGAGACTGAGAAGCAGGCTCAGAACAAGACCGTGCAAGGGTGAGAGTCCAGGCCCAGTGCCCTGTGCCCCTGGCAGCCACAGCACCTACAAATGGCTCTCACTGAAATCTCGTGTGAGAGCGAGGAGGACCAGAGAGCCTGTTCTCCGCTTCCTCTGCCATGGCGCCGAGTCTCACTGAAGAGCCCCTGTCGGTGCTGTATCCCCTAAACCTGAGGCGGGGTGACTTCCCGGACCCTCCCGCCCTCCACGCAGCCCTCAGAGCCTCAGGTTTCTGATTCTGGCCACGGCCTTGCTGAGGCTCACACGCTGCTGGAGATCATTCAGGTCAGAATTAGGGGCATGCGTTGGGGATAAACATGGGTATTTTTAAAAACTTTCCCTGAATGAAACAACTAAGCTATTTTTCTTTCTGCATACAAAGCTTGGACACTCCTCTGTGTTGTCTCTGAGCTTCTTGTGGGATGCTCACAATTTTTCTAACTCTGTGTGACGTTTCCTTTCTCTTGCTAAGACCTAGTCCCAGGGCGCACCCCGAGCTGCTCCAAGACTTTGGAAGACACGACAAACGCTCCTGGCAGCCCTGCGCACCTTTCTCACAGCAGGCACCACTTGGGACTGAAATCACAACCATGTCCATCTCCTTTCTCCTTGAAGGATTTAATTTTCTTGGGATTGTGTCTTAGGAATTTTTTTGGTAGCCCTTCGTGTGAGAAAGTAAAGTGGTTTGAACATGACAAACTCATGGTTCTAAGATCTTTACAGATACCTGATTTTTTATAGATGCCTGAATCTTCACGACCTCTCTATGATGTTGATACTGTTTTAGCATCATCTCCCCATTTTGCAGAATGGGAAACTGAGGCGCAAAGAAACGAGGCAAAGATTACAGCTAGTGCGTGGCTGAGTGACGGTTCAAACTCAGCCTGGCCCACATTCTTCCCAGTTAGGGTCCACTGCCTTTCAAATCCGGATTCAGGGGTCACTGCAGTATATCAAGGAGACCCCTGCAGGTGGGCAGGATCATTCTGATGACCAGGACCTCAGTCAAAGCAGTGTTTTGGGGAGAGGAGCCTAAGGACAGGGCTGGGCGCCCTGTTCAGCAGTCACATGAATACCCGCCTGGGGAATCTGCGGAACTTCTCTCTGTCCCTTTCTCTCCTGGGCTCAGACCCCAGCTTTTCCTTCTCCCAAAGAGAAGCATGCAGAAAGAGGAGCAGCAGCCTTGTAAACGGTTTGCTGTGGAGAGCGGCAGACTAAGCATCCGTCATGTGCATGGGGAGGGGAGGTAAGAGCGCTGTCTCTACTGCCTGGAGAGATTTTTTAAACTGAGGATGTATTTGGGCACTTCCGTGTCCCTGGGTCCATACGTCCCACATTTCGCCATCCCGTAGAGAGATTTGGCAGGAGGTCTTGTTCACACCACAGGGAGAGCACGCAGTGGGGTGAAGCACTGTGAGGTTGGCCGCTTCCCTCTTCTCTGCTAGGTGGGAGGCGTGCAGAGCTGGGGAGCTGTGGTAACCAGCGGCCCGGCCCAACCTGGACAGCTTGGAAACTGCCAACAGCAGGATTGCACAGGTAGCCACTTCCTGCAAGGGCAAGAAAGATCATTTACCTTTTACATGGAAAAGAAACTTTGAGCATGGTCACGCGTGTCCCCGAGAGACTGCAATCAGTCCCTCCCTCAGCCACCCGCTTGTTCAGCCATGGTGTATACAAATGCTGGGGATGGCTGTGACCAGGGCTGGGCGCTGGCTGAGGGGGCTCAAACAGCCTGCGCTCAGAACACGGACTCTCAGACTACATGGGTTGACGACTATGGAGTAGAGTGAGCTCCTCATTTATATAAAGTTTGATTAAAAAAATAGCGTTTTAAATGGGATAATCATTAAAAGAAAACAAACATTAATTTTTTAAAGATTCATCTTATCCTCCCTTTCTGCATCTTCAGTTTTCTATATTTGGTCCTCCCCTTCCCTCCCTCCCTCTCCCCTCCCCTCCTTTCCTCCATTCTCTCTCTTTCCCTTTTTCAGTACCTTGGATTGAACCCAGGGCCTTCACACTGAGCTCCATCTCCAGCCCTTATGTCTTTTTTTATTTTGAGACAGGGTCTTGGTTAAGTTGCCGAGTCACCCAGATGGGGCTTGAACTTGTGATCCTCCTGCCTCAGCCCCGCAGAGTGCCAGGATCGCAGGTCTGCACTGCTGCACCTGACAATTTGGTCACTTCGAGCAGCTCTGTTTTCTGCTTTTTATCTCTTCTAGCTTTGTCACTGTATACCTTGTTCTCTTTCCCTCTGTGAACAGGAGTAGGCTTTTTTTTTATGAGATGCTTCAACATCAAGCATCCCCCAAAGGCCTCACCCTTGAAAACCAACCCCTGCCGAGTAAAGGCGGACTACTGAGAAAAGTGCTTGTGTTTGTGTTGCAGCCGGAGAAACCCCTAGAATCTTGTAGGGCAGTCTGCTCCACTCAGCAGATTCCAGACCAGCAGTCAGAGGACACCAACTCATCTGAGTTCCTTGCTGGGTCTTTTGAAAGTTGGATAATCTTTAGTTAATCTCTGTCTCACGTCTCATCCTCAGAATCCACACGGAATACCCAGGAACACTGAGAGTGTAACTTCCTCCTCTCAGCCAGATTGCGTTTGAATAATTTTACCCTCCTTAAATGACTTCTGATTTCACCTCTGGAGAAGGACGACTTGGGTTTCTTTGGATAGAAAATTGAGCTATGTACTTACCCTGACTTCTGTCCCCTAATTTATGTCAAGACCAGTTGGGCAAGTGGGGGATTCTGTGTGAGACAAAAGGTCCACTCCCCCCATCCCCCCACAGGTGAGTGAAAGCACAGAGAGATACAAAAGGGAGACTCTCTGGATGTGGCAAAGCTGTGATAAGCAGTAAGTCTCTGACTTCTCCGGCAGAAGACTTCGAGGTGAAGGGTGCCGCAGCAAGCCAAAAGTTAATCTCATCCAGAAGACCAAGATAAATTAAAAAGCAAATTGTTTGCCTGCTTCTCCTTCCTCTTCCAGTATCTGCCGCAAACCCGCCCTTGAGCTTGCTGAATAATAAATCTCTCCCATTTACCACCGATTGCCAAGAACTTTTGTGCTGTGGTTGACTCCTGCTAGGATATTTTGGCAGCGAGAGCCGCGCGGTACGGAAGGACTGGGAGTGCCATTGCCTGGCCTCCATCCCCAGCCAGGTTCCTGCGACCTCCACTTGCTTTGAGACTTACTCCCATCCTGGTTTTGAAGTCGGTTCTGGCATAGGTATTCCCACAAGGGTTTCTTGGAGCCATTGAAGGGGGGAAGAGGGCCTTCCACAGTGCACGGGTAAAGACCATCTCTAACCTTTCCCTCAGTGGCTTGGCCATCGGACGGACAGACATCTAGGCATTTCTTTAGTGCCCTCTGCTTTGGTGTAAGGAGCTGTGCTAGCCCGTTAATTCTGAATCAGTGCAGTTGGTCTGTCTGGTCAGAAGGTCCCTGTCCTGAGGAGAGGACGCAGGGTTTGATGAGCTCTTCCAGGGAGTCCAGTGTTCTGCTACAGAAGTTCACAGTCGTGGCTTCCACCCTCAGAAAACCTAGGCTGGAGTCACCAGCCGCCTTGGGCTGGCTCTCAGTTGCAGGCAGAGTTCCAGGGAAGTGGGAAGGGAATGAAGAACATTGTCAGAGGCCAGGCACCTGGTGCTCTCCTAGCTACCGCTGGACGGTGACCTGACGGACTAATCAGCTCCCTAACTGGCGCAGTGTTTCTCCAGTGGGGCTCAAGGAGGAGCACCCCACATGCTTAGCGCCTGTTCTCTGTGTCCGTATCTATCAAGCATGCGACAGACCCAAGCCCAGACTTGACAAAAAAGTCACACATGATTGTATTGCCCCGAGGACGATCTGTTGTTTTGATTTTCTTTCCCAAGTTGGGGGAGGTCTGGGCCTCCCATCTTCTGCTGCTGAGGGTTATCAGTGTTCCCCTGCCTTCCGTGTCACACAGTCCTGTGCTTTCGAGCAGGTACTCTGCTGTCTAAAGGATGGGTCCAGCCCTAGGTTCCTCAGGGAGAAGCAACTCAACTTTTGTCTCCCTCTCTGGGCTTCCGGTGAGGCTGTGGTCCAGCAAAGGGCCCTTCCGTCTGCGAAGGACAGTCTGAAGACCCCTGGCATGGGCTCATTGCATCTGATTGTTCTTGCCCCTAACACCCTTTCTGGGGTCACTTCCTCTGTGTCCCATGTGGATGGTCTTCCTGGCTCTGCTTTAGCCTCTGGCTTTTCTTACCTTCTCTTTGGTTGGTGTTTCACTCTGGTAGTTCTGGAGAACTACTTCCCATATGTCTTCATCAAAATAGAAAATAATTTGACCAAAACTGAGTGATTGTTTGCTTGTTAGAACTACTATAAGAAAATATTTTAGGCTAACTGATAAATAAATGTATTTCCTTCCAGTTTGGGGGGCTGGGATTCCAAGATCAGAGTGACAGCAGTTGTGGTGTCTGGGCAGAGGCTGTTCTTCAGAGATGGTGACTTTTTCTTGCCGAGTCCTCCAATGGGAGAAAGGGACAAACTTGCTCCCTTGGGCCACTTTTATAACAGCACTACTCACATTTATGAGGGCTCTGAGCCCATGACCCAGACACTTTCCAAAGGCCCAATCTCTTAATACCATCACACCACCCCCATGGGGTTTAGTTTGAGCATACAAATGCTGGAGGAGCTGTTGTAGTCAGGGGTTACAGGGAGAACAACTGCACACAGGACACCGAATTCATAATGCTGTTTTATGATGGTCACCCAGAGTTAAACACAAGAAAGTACAGGAAAATCTGTGCACAGCACTAAAGACCCAGAATATCCAGCCAAGGGCCTGGATCCCACAGCAATGTCCTGCACGAGTCCAGCTAAAGACCCAAAACGCATGACAATGCCTCCCACAAATCCAACTGGAAATCTAAGAGCCCACAATAAGGACTCACGCCAGTCTGTTTTAAGGATCTGCACTGGGAAGGCCAAAGGTCAGCGGTGGAAGCTAAAAGTTCTGTGCCAGCGGGGTGAAGGAGCTGTGCAGTGGGTTGAGGGTTCTACACGGGAGCTGAGAAGTCACACTCAAAGGAAGAAGCAGGGCTGCCCTGAAGAGCACCACAGCCATCCTCAGTGACAGTGAGGTCCTGTGCTCCTCTGATGATGAGAACCGTTGAGCACAGGTCAGGAAGCCCAGCGTGACAAGCTTCTCCAGCAAACAACCTCCCCTCCGGAGCCAGGAAGCAATGCTCAATGTGAGGAGCAGAGCTCCCCCAAAGTGAACCACAGCCACCCTCACCGATGAGGTCCTGAGCTCCTCCGACGATAATGGCCGAATCCATGTTGGGGAAGCCAGCATGACAAGCTCCTCCAGTAGAACCACTGGCTCAAAACAGCAACTCTTAAAAGAACTCACAACGCCTCGCTCTTCTTCTCCATGTCTGTATTTATGCTGGCAACTTTCCTCAGGTGGGCCATCTACACTCAGCACCATGCTGATGTAATTCAGCTGGTGTTAAGTTGACCACCAGTTTTTAATCCATAACAGGAGCAAATATTCAGATCATGGCACCCGCCTTCACCCGTTAACACCCTTTTGTATTTTCCATCTCCTGGGCTGGCACCATTAACCTCATAGCTTCATAGCTGAGAAGCTTAGGTTGCATCTTACTTTCAGTCTTCCTTTCCTCTGCACTACAATGCGGACTGGTTTTGTTTCTTGATGTCTGTTCAATGAATTCTCTTCTGCTTCCTCAGCCATAGGCTTCACTTCAGTCTGTGACTTCTCTTTTGCGCACAGGTCATCCTTCTAGCATAGAAATGTGATTATGTCTGCCCGTGGTTTAGAATTCCTGACCCAGTGCCCCCATTACTTCCTGGTGAGGTCTGAACTCCTTGACGTGGAAGACGTCGTTCTTTGCGACCTGGCTCTGCTGGTTTCTCTCATACACCTCTGCCCCTTTGCACCTGGTGGTCCTCCAATAAGAAAGTTTTTGTGGATCCTGAAATACATCATGCTGTCAACGCTTCTCACCCTTCCCATGTGCTCTTCCCTCTGCCTAGGGGCCCTTTCTGTTCTTGGCTTATCTGGGGGATTACCGGCTGCCCTTCAAATGCCGGGCTCAGTGCAATTCCAAAGACCCTTCACAACCCAGGCGTGGCGGTGCTCGCCTGAAATCCTGGCACTCTGCGAGGCTGAAGCAAGGAGATCACAAATGTGAGTCCAGGCTGGCAACTCGGTGACTTAGAGAGACCCTGTCTCAAATTTTAAAAAGGGTTGGGGATGTAGCTCAGTGTGGAGGTTCTGGGTTCAATCTCCAGTATTACCAGCAGAGAGAGAGACAGACAGACAGACAGAGAGACAGATGCACCCTCCCTTTTTAGACTCCCACCCATTAAGCTCCATCTTTGCTGTGTTGCCTATTACAATGCATTATGATTTCTCTGCATCCTCCTACGAGCCCCTTAAACCTTCCACCAGCTCCTGAGAGCAGGCCTGGGCCTTCGTTCCTCTCTCTCACCACAGCTCCTGGCGCCATGTCTGACGCGTGGCTACTGCTCGGCTAAGCTGAGTTGTCATGGAAGGTAAAGGAGCACCAAGCTACCAAATAACAGGCTTCCTCAGTGACAAAGTGGTAACTCACTTATTTTGTTCTAAGTTGTCAAAGCAGTCATATGTTTAAAAATATCCAGTCATTATTCTGCCTGGAGAGGAATAAGGCACATGGGAAGCCAAAGTGATGAAGGAAAGCATTTTGCATTAGGTGCAAATTAAAACTCCTAGGTAAATAGTGAGAGAGACACAGCAGGCGATTTCAGTGTGAGTTCCTTAGGAAATATTTGCAGCTAATACTTTTAATTGATATTTTCCTGGAGCTGCAAGTGTTCTACTGTGTGGCTGATTTGTTCCCATTTATTTTTACCTTTCAGCTGGGTTTATCTTTGCATAGATTATCATCTGTGGTTCCATTTTAATTCCAGTTGCTCATGGTGCGCTCCCAAAGGAAAGCAGTGGGGGGCCCTTTGGGGTTTCATAGCCATTTGATTCAAAAATTTATTCTAGGGAAACCCCTTTAAACTATGGTGCTTAAAACCTCATGGATAATCAAATGAGATGAAGAAATGGTCCCCTCTGGGAAATCACACTTCAATTTGTAAAATGTTTCCCTTGGATGCCTTTGGAGTGTTTGCTGAGGCTCTTCCGAGCAGCGTGACATGCTTTGTGTTAGAGGCGACCTCCCTTGGAGTCCCTTCTAGGCCTGGCTCTGCATAAAGGCCTTTGATGCTCCTGGCTTCCAGAACTGCACAGGTCCTGTCTGATGTCCCCGTCCCCAAGGGATTCTCTTCTTTGAGGAGCTGGCAAGAGGGAAGCAAGAGGTTCAGATTCCTGCTTTGTTAGGTAAAGGTAGCTCATTTCTTCTTTAGCTGAGTGCGATAGATGCTGACTTCAGAGAAGGAGCCACAGTGTGGCTCAACTTCCTAGGTTGCCCCAGATTTTAAAACAATATAATTAGGTGTGGGCGAGGGACAATTTCTTACTCTTCGTGTGTAAAATGTAAATGGAGCTTTTTGAGGGAATTTTACTGTTTTTATTGATATTTGTTGTGCGACCTGGGCAAGAACAGTGAGCATACAGGCTGTCTTCCTCCAGGGTGCAGGGCCTCACCCCTCCTTGCTAGGTGCAACGTGGCCCCATGGCTTAGAAAGCCTATTCCGTGATCTCTGCTACGCTTCATCCAAAGCCACACCTCAGGAGAGTCAGCAGCCACTCGAGAAGAGGCACGTGCAGGGACATGGCTGCAAGCTCTGCCACTGCCCTGAAGGACGCAGTGCCTCTCTGCGCTGGTGCTTTTTTCTGCCTTGTAAGTCATGATCATTAAGTCTGATTTACATGGAGTGAGGTTTACCTTATTAGGTGAACAGGTCTGTGAATTTTGACATATATAGTAGCAGCCATGCAACTACCATCACCATTAAAATCCTGCATTTCTACTGCCCCCAAAAGTTTCCTCTGACCTCTCTGCTGTTGATCCCTCCCATAGTCTCAGTCCCTGGCAGTCACTGATGTATTCTTTCTTCCAATCATGTTGCCACTTCCTGGATGTCATATAAATGAAATCACACAGCAATTCAGACCTTTGAATGTGAGTTCTATTATTTAGCAAAATACCAAGATTTATTTATGTTGTTACATGTGTCCATAGTTGGTTCCTTTTTGTTACTCAGGAGTCTTTTTTTTTTTTTTTTTTTTTTTGGTACTGGTGATCGACTCATGACCTCGCGCTTGCCAGGCAACTGCTTGGGCTTCTGAGCTAACTCCCCAGCCTCTGAGAAGTCTTATCGTATGGATGGATTTTCCCTAATTGGTGGATCCATTTGCCAGTTGATGGACTTTTTGGTTTGCTTCTAGCTTTTGATGATTATGAATACCAGCCTTTGCATACAGATTTTTATGTAGGCACACATATTCAGATACCTAGGGACATAGTTGCTGATCATGTGGTGAATATGTTGAACTGCATACAAACTACCAACTGCTTTCCAAAGTGCCACTACAAATATATGTGTCATCCTTACCAGTATTTTTTTAATTTGAGCCATTAGACTAGTAGTATGTGGTACTGTCTTGTGATAGTTTTGCTTTGCATATTCCCAGAGACTAATGCAGTTTAATATATTTTTCTTTGCTTGCTTTCCATTCACAATTCTTCTGTGATGGTGCATCTGTTCACATCTTTTGCTCTTTTTTTCACTGTCTTTTATTATTACTATTATTGAGTTTTGCATCTTTTTTCTATGTTGTAAATAGAAGTCCTATATTAGCTATGTGTATTGTCAGTATTTTCCCTCAGTGTGTGGCTTACTTTAGTTTCCTAAAAATGATTTTAGAATAGCAGATCTTTTAAATTTTTAATAATGTCCCATTTATCAATCTTTTATTTCTGACTCATAGCCAGCTCATAAATATACCAGGAAAATGGTGCTGGATGAAGGGACTCAGTGGTTTTGGAAGATGAGGAGGAGAAATCAGCTGGGGCCTGGAAGCCTTCCCTAGACGTATCCTCCCCCTAGTTCTCTCCATTCTTAGATCTCCTAACCATTGTCCCAACTGCCCCCACCCGTTTCTCATCTGCCTTCCCTCTGTCTCTGCTTCTGCCAGTCCCAGTAGATACTTTGCCACGGCGTCTGAGATCTGAGGAAAAAGAAGCCCTCTGTGCTAACTCTACAGACACTTTTCCTACCAAGCCACATTGCCGCTGCATCTTCTAACCCGTTTCTGAGAACAGCGAGGTTGTCTGATTCCGAGCCACTTCCAAACCTAACCTGCGTAGCTCTATTTATGCTGTGGGCGTTATCTGACGATCGTGTTCCATATCCACTCTTCTGGCTGCCTAGGTTTTTATCATCCTCCCCATAGTCTCTGCGTCTTTGCCTGCCCTCCCTTCCCGTGACTCCAGCCTTGCCTGGACTTCCTCTGGGCCTGTCACTTGTCCTGAGTCCGGGGACACACTGTGCTTTCTCGCCACTCTTCTAAGGCTGTTCCCAGAACTTGGGATGGATTTCCAGCCTGTGCCTTCCCTGCCTGCAGAGGTCCCACTCCACTCCAGGCCCCATGGCACCTCCCCTGCTGGACTGGGCCCTCGCCCAACCGCTCCTCATCTCCCACAGTCCTCTGTGCTGCCACCTTACTTGTGCTTTGCACACGCCTGGGAAAGCACTTGTCATCGCATGGAGATACTGGCCCAAAGACATCCTCACTCCTTCTCCACCACAGCCTCTTTGAGGACAGAGCTTTGATTTAGCTTTGTGGCAAGTTTCCGGCAGACTGCCTCCACCCTGCGAGGGCCTGCATTTGCCATCTTCGTGAAATGAGAAGTCGCACCATGGCCTTCCTTCTTGCTGTGTCTCTTCCGTACCCTCCCTCTGCCCTCTGCCAGTCCCATCCCCTCCTTGCGCACAGCTTGGAGTCGACTCCTCCATGAAGCTCCCTGCCCACTCTGGATCTCATTTAGTGTTCCCCAGCTCCTAGTTGCTTGGTCTTTCTCCAAATTGCACATGACGCTGCTTCCCTCCACCACTCCTGTTCTGTTTGCCGTACGTCTGCTTCTGTGGCCTGGGTATAAGCATTGGCTTTGTTTTTGGCTTCTTTGTGCCCTGAAACGCTCAGCTGAATGCCTCCCTTTTCCACTCCTGGCGAACATGTTCTCAAGCTTTCAGAATTGCCCGGTACAGTCTCTGTCATGTGTGCTATGTAAACTTGCATTGTGACACACAGACACTCCTCTGGCCCCAACGATGTGCCCACCATCTCCCCTGACACACTGTGAGCTCCTGCAGGGCGGGGGCCCAAGTAGGTTGAGAGTCTCACAGCAGGGACAGCAAAATCCTACTCCTCTACTCGGTTGCTGAGTGAAGGTTTGTTAGGACAGTCGGCACCAGCTGTAGTGATGGCCTCATGCTCTCAGTGCCATCACATGCCCTCTGGTCCAGTTTATGTCACGGTGAAATGTGGTTCTCTAGGGCGTGGCAGGAGTTTGTGCTCAGGAACTCAGGGTCCTTCTATGCTGATACCCCGTCTTCAGCATGAGTGATTCCTGGCACGGGGGACACTACACATGGATGGTTGTGTGGGGGGATCTATTGCCTGGCCTAAGAGTAGAACACAGCACTTCTATTAATATTCTTTTGATCTAACATCTGGCAATGTATTTCTGCTATGCCCTAAGAAAAATGATAGAGGTTTATGTTATATGTGTGGCATCATAGCTGCTATGTTTTGCCCTATTTTCACTGCAAAAACGGAATTCTATTACTTAAGATTAGGTTTCTGCTGCATATTATAGAAAGGCCAAAGTTATGTTGCTTTTAAAGGTTTCTTTTTTTTTCCAAAGAGATGTAGGAGTAGTTGGCTCACCGGTGGTACAGTATCTCCTCAGAATGTTCAGGGAATCTGCATGCTTACAACTCTGATCAATCATTAACCTCAGGTGCAAAATGGCAGTTAGGGCTAAGCCATCACTGCCATGTTCTGTACGGCAGAAAAGAGGAAGGAAAGAAAAGCAAGGTGTGTCCCTTTCCTTAAAGAAACTCCCAGAAGACTCTCAGACTATACTGCTTACATTTCATCAGCTAGAACTTAGTGATAGAGTCATAATTTCAAGTAACAATACCTGACAAATATATACAACCAACAAGGCAAAAATACACCCTGCAGAAGTCAAATTTCTGGGGTTTTTTTGGTACCATGGATCGAACTCACAACCTAGTGCCTGCCAGGCAGGCACTTATGCCACTAAGCTAAATCCCCGGCCCTATTTTTTGAGATACGGTCTCGCTATGCAGTTCAGGTTGGCCTCGAACTCACTTTGTAGCCCAGGCTGGTCTCAAACTCACAACGACCCTCCTGCCTCAGCCTCCCGAGTGCTGGGATTAAAGGCGTGCGCCACCATGCCCGGCAAGTTTCTGTTTTGAAGAGGAAGGGAAAATGGATATTGAGATCGGCTGGAAGCATTCTATACCTTAGAAGTAAGACTGAGTACTTACCAAATCATTTTAAGGGCCCAAAGAGATAATGTATAAAAATGGTGGCCAATACATGGTAATCATTATCATTATAAGCACAATTATTATTATAGGCATGCCTAGAACCCAGTTCATGCACATTCGAAATAAATAAACTATGTCAATAAGGAAATACTTGTTGGCCTGAATTTAATTACTTCATTACTCCATTATTTATTTCTAATCATTAAGTATTCATTCTCTCAGATATTAAACATTCCTGTTCTTCTGGAGCGGTTCTTATTAGCTGATATTTGGCTAGGATTATTTTTACACAGTATCTTGTTGGGCTCAAGGTCACCTACAGTATGGTACCAGGGAAGATAGACTTGGAAAAGAAGGAGGAGAGGGGAAAGGGGCAGAAGATTCAGGTTTGGGAAACCTTCTTCAAGGTTTCCAGTTCTTTAAACAGGGCCTCAGCAGAGAGTGAGGCTGTACTGCATGGTGTGGTTGTGGAGTAAGTGGCCTCAGCATCCCTGAGCCTGGATTTGGGCATTGGGAAACAGTGGGAGCCTATGAAGAACTTCACACTGGACTCACGGGTGTGCGCCTCAGCAATAGGTGCTCAAAACCGTGTCCTGGAATTCTGCACTCAACACCAGCTCCTCCTAGAAAACTACCGCACACACTGAATAAAACCGACTTGTGAAATTTTCCTAGTACAGACTTTTCAGAGAGATATATTTCAAATCAGCTTTATTTCACTGTGAATTAGCCCAGTTAATGTCAATCTCTAGGGGCTAAGAAGTTTAAGCAACATCAACAATAGCATCAATAATAAATTCCACAACAGCATTTTGCACATCCTGAAACCTCCCTCCGAAAGGAAGCTAGGATGCCGATTGTCCCCACCAGCTTAATTGTTTGCTGATGCGATTAATTGGGTAATTTATAAAATTTATTATCCCCTTCTGGCCAACAGAGCCTTTTTCTATTGAGGAATGTAATAGATGTAATTTGGGCTTTAAAAACCAAAATGGAAGTGAAGCCAAAAGCTCATGCGAGGCTCTAGATATCACAAGGATCTTGCTCAGCCCTGGGTTAGGCTGGGCCATCCTGGGGATATGCGGCCCTGTATTAGAAGAGGTTGAGAAGTGGAGAATAGCTGGAGAGGCAGATGGCACCTGCCCGAATGCCACCCTGGCTGCTGAGTGTGAGTGCCGCCTCTCAGACGCACAGGGGATGCATGCTAGATGCTTCTCTTTCTCCCACTTGAGGGCCAGCGGGTGACAGGTGGAGGGAAAGTCCTTCTGTCACTGTGCGCTGCGCTCTTGGGGCACTTCTTCCAAAGGGGAAAAATCCTAAGGCCAGAGACCACTGGGATGTTTGCCAAAGCAGCAATGGGACCGACCATCGGGAAAAGTGGGGGACCTCTTTCTAAGGGGTGTTTCAGGTGTGTGTGATGATTTGGATGCAGCTGAGGCAGGGCTCTGACACCGGCACATTCTGGTTGTGCTCAGCAGCCTTGGTGCACGTCCCGGGCAGCCTGGCATTGTGGGCTTCGTGTGCTCCCCTGCAGAGGGGAGCTTCCCTGTGGCCTCTTCGTTAGTGTGGGACAGGTGCTCCAGTTTCCAGGTCGGCTGCGGATCCGTGCTGGGCATTGTGCTCAGGGAAGCCCCCCTTCTCCTGGACCGCTACGCGAATTGCCCTGCAGGTAGCCCACTGTGGATGGGATCTTCCTTCAGCCATTGTGGTCAGTTATTAAGTCAAACTGGGCAGAGGGACAAGAAAGGTTAACTTCTTAGAAGGGAGACTACTCGATAAGTGGAAGGGAATAAGTGTGAGGGAGGAAAGGGGGTAAGGGAGGACCGCGAGGGTATTATCAAAATGTGTTATATGCATGTATGAAAATGCTATAGTGAAACCCAATATTTTGTAAAATTATAACATATACATATATATATATTTTTTTATTTTTATTTTTTTTAGAGAAAGGATAATTTTTTCCTGTTCCATTTAAACCATGAGCATCTTTAGGTCATGACCTTGGGCGGCTCTGATGACTACCACAGTGCCTGGCACATGCTGGGCACTCAAGAACGTTTGTTAAAAGAGGCTCATTTCCAGGAGACGGGTACAATGAAAGACCATCTCTTTGCTTTAGTTCCACCTGACTTGCTCACCAATACTGGACTTGATCTTCTGCTTCTCATTGTCACAACTGAAAGTCCATAAACAGATGCAGCACCTGGCTGGGCCCTGGGAGGACGGCCGGGGTGTCCGTCCAGAAGCACCTGCTCTCCGGCTCCTCCAGGTAGACTTTTCTGTTACTTTTAATGGGGCCGCGGACCCTCACATGGGACAGCTTCCAGAAACGCAGGTGTAACTCACAGAAATTCATTAGCTGCAGACCGCATACAACACCAGGCTCTGATGGAAAACGAGATGAGCAGAGAGAAACTTTCTGCCTGGATTGTTCATGGTCCGGAGTAGGATGCCTTCACTTAGACAAAGGAGGATAACGTGCCGTGGAGAGAAGTGAGGGCCACGGGAGTGCACAGGAAGGGTAGGCTATAGGAGATGGAAACTGTGCCTCAGGTCCTCCATATGGGAGATGAAGAATGTGAACATGTTCCTTAAAGGTATCTAAGAGTTTTCTAGAAGAGAGAGATCATTGTTCCAGGCATTGGGTCCTGCACGCAAAAATTCCCAGCACTGTATGAGGCCGTGGCAGCTTGGAGAACAGTGAAATGCCCAGCGGGACACAGGGGGCAGTGGCCAGGTGTGGGGGGAGAGGAGGCGTAGCCCACAGAGTACAGGCGCTGCTTTGCAAAGGAAACTCTTGAAGACATAGGTGTAGGCAGGGCCTCTCTGAACGGAACTCCAGATGCACAGGAAATAACACTAACAATCAATAAATTGGATTAGATCAAGTTAAAACTGCACCGTGAAGGAAATAACCACCAGAGTGATGAAATAACCTACCAAATGGAAAAAAAAACTTACCAGCTATTCTGCAGACTAATATCTTACCAGCTATTCCATGGCCTAATATCTAGAGTATATAAAGAACTAAAAAAATCAGACCCCTCAATTAAAAATCCAATCAAAAATGGGCAATTGGGACAAGTAGATACTTCTCAGAAGAAGTCCGCATGGCCAGTGGGTACATGAAAAGGTGCTTGGTATCTTCTGCCAAGAGAGAAAGGTGAACCAAAGCAACAATGAGATTCCGCCTTACCCCAGAAAGAACTGCTGTCATCATGAAGTCCAAAAGCAGCAAATGCTCATAAGAATAAAAACAGCATAAAAAATGCTTTTTTTTTTTTTTTTGGTGAAAAAGGAGCTTTTTAACATTGTTGGTGGGAATGTAACCTAGTACTACTACTATAGCTATCAGTATGGAGATTCCTCAGAAAACTAAACTAGAGATCCCATCTGACCCAGCTGTATTTCTTCTGTGTATCTTCCCAAAAGAGTTAAAGGCATCATACCACGGTGATACACGCATACCCATGTTGATAACTGCACAACTCATCATAGCTGAATCTTGGAAGTAGCCTATATGTCCATCAACAGATGAATGGGTAAAGAAAATGTGGTATTTGTACACAATGGAGTACCACTCAGCCATAAAGAAGGATAAACGTGAGTCATTTGCTGGGAAATAGATGCATCTTGAGCCTTAGTGCCAAAGAAAGTCAAATATCGCATGGTTTCCGTTATGTGAGAAACCCGAAGTGTAAGCAGTTCAGGAGGACAATAAAAAGGATGCTAGCAACCAGGGAGAGTGACTTTGCTGAGACGGGAAGATCTGGGGATGGAAGACAGTGGGAGGGAAGGGACGGGAAGGAGAAGTAAAATAGATCCAGTTGTGTTACACACAGATTCCCTGTAAGGTATTCATTGTGTATTACAAACATATGCAATAAAAAGGAAGACTTTTTTAAATAAAAATTTAAATGGGGACTTTAGTCATGAACTTGCATTTATTCGCTCAACAAACGTTTATGGAGATTTATCTCTGTGTCAGGAACTACGCTGAATACTGGGGCCTTACATCACCATCACTGACTAGGACCTTATCTTCAGGGCACTGATAGTCTAGTGGGGGTGGGGGCACAGAAGGCAGAGAATGAACAGAGAAGAAGGTAGTGTTAGACCGCAAGAAGCACCATGGAAGAACTCAGTGGGCTCAGTAGAAAAAGACTGGGGCAGTTTGTTTAGCTGTGAGAGCCAGCGAAGTCCTCTTCTGGGGTGAGGGTGCTCCCTGGGCTAGGGCAGGCTGGGGTGGGGAGGTCATCAGCAAGCAGCATAGCCAGAGGCCGACGGTGACTGGGAAAGACTTGGGGCGGGGGAGGTGTCACCGGCTTCGGCGCGGGGTGCGTCTCTGCGCGCTCTGTGTCCTGGCGTGGGCCGCTGCTGAGGTGGCGACAGGACTTTTAAAGAACAGACCCAGGGAGCTGACCTTGGGGCTCCAGGGAGGGGTGTCTGGAGCCCTCAGCGCGGAAGTCATAACCTGTGGCCACGCCGTGCATCCGACTGACAGGGGGGCTCCCTGCGGACGCCCCTTCACCGACAGGGACTTGGGGTTCAGGAGCGGTGACAGTGCCATCATCCTGCTTTTTTCCAGGCAGCTGCTGGGTTCCTGAAGACCCGGTGGGCAGGTTACGGTGGATCCCACAGCCTCTGTTCCCCTGCGCGGCCGGTGAGACCACGGGCTCCGCGCCCAGAGCAGAGCAGGGGGAAGGTGGGGAGGGGGAACTGCGGAGGCTTGTCAGGCTCGGAGCCCTTGGAGATTCATCCTGGGAGTGCTCCCTGCCTGTCTTTACTGGCGTTTCTTTAAATGTCTCTTGCTCCTGGATGCTGGGACTCTCACACATTGCTGGAGCTGGAAGGGCTGGGAAGATGTCTGGTCCTGCCTCCTGCTTTCAGGTCTGAGAAACGTGAGCTCCAGCCAACCTCCCAGATGCGACTCATAGCCAGCAGGCGAGGACTGGGCATAGGTGTGCTCTGTCCATGCCGGGGCCTCCCCTGTCTCTGGGTAAGCTCAGAGGTTCTGATTTAGTTGGCCTTGGGCAGAACTCTCTCTGTATATTTTTCATCATGACCAATGACCAGAGCTGAAAACCACTGTTCATTCCAATAAGTAACTCAAGACTTACCATTCTTCTCCCTTACAGTTTCTATTAAATGTTGACAGGGGCCAGATGTGGTATACACCTGTGGGCCCAGCTGCAAAGCTGGCTAAAGCAGGAGGATCACTTGAATCCAGCAGTTCAAGGCCAGCCTGGCCAACATCAAAAGATCTTGTTTGCAAAAAAACAAAAAGTGTGGATAGAGTTTCCAGTAGTGTTGGTTCTGTGGGGAACCCCACATGTCCGCATGGTTGGAGATCCCCTTAGTTTTATGGTCTGGTTTTTGGGGCTGGGGCAATTTCCAAAGCTCATCAGTAATAATAGTATAGGTGCTGATGGTTAGGAGCCAGCCCTGAGAAAACATGGGTACCACAGAAAATACTGGACCCATGCTTTTCTTGCTAAAGTAAGGCTTGGATCACCTTCTCCCCCAAACATCGTATGGTCTCTTGCTGTCTTTGAAATAAGGCTGGCGAACCCCATGCCCTTTTCCCTCCTCTCCTCCTTCTCTTGCAGAGCTTAGGCGACCCAAACAAGACCAGGAATTCCTTAGGCTTTCTGCATGGCACTCAAGAAGCACAGATAATGCGAGCACCCTCCAGACCTGCCCACTTCTCCTCCCCTGCTTAAAGCTGGACTATTGTTCCATGTCCCCTGTCAGTTCAGCTCTCTGCATTCAGAGTCTCTCCTGACCTCACTCTTGCCACTTCTGCAGGGTCACCCTTTAGTCACTTCAGACTGTGCCTTTACTACTTTGGAGTCTTTCTGTTCCCCACCTAGCATTATGCCTTCCTTTCCTGCCAGGATCTCTGCACACACCATCTTGACCTGGAGAATACTTGGCACGGTTCTGATATGTCATTTATTCAAGGGATTAATTGCTATATCTCCTCTGCTTAAATTTCAAGATTTCTGAGGGTAATCGCTATAATTCTTACTTATCAATGTGTCTGTGTTCTCGGATAGTGCTGGGCATGTAGGAGATACTCAAATGAATCTTTACGCAGTAGATGACTGAGTAAGTAGATGAGTGGCTCCTGTGGAGGTTTAGTGGAAGAGCACGTGTGAAAGTGCTTTGTAAACTGTACAGTTATCATTGTGGTTGGATGGCACTGTACAGTGCCAGGAACCAGTGCTAACAAGTGTGGTGCAATGCTTGTTCTATGGAGAGACAAACCCTACAGCGGCACACTGGTTAGGCAATCATTAATTGTGCTAGGGAAAGGGGATTTTAGTTATCAGGAGGGTGGCTCTTCCCTCTGGGCCTGTTCTCTCCTTGCTTGCAACACATTCAAAAGAAAGAACTAGGTTCCAGAAGTGGGTCCTTTCCATCATCCTCTGCAATAGTATCTTCTCAGCTGGCTCATGAGGATGGTTTCAGAAAGGAAGCTAACATTTCTGAGTGCTATGAGGGACTTGGAACTCTTTGTATTACTATTTAGTTTATCTTTGCAGCCACTCTCCAGGTAGACACTACCCAGCCTTATCCAAAATAGAGAGAGGTGAAGTAATTTGCTTGAGGTTTTCACAGTTCATGGGCAGGTGTGCAGAATACAAAGCAAGGTGTGTCTGTTTGCAGGGCCCTTGGTCCTTCCCCTGGATGTGCTGGACCTTTAATAAAACCAAAGGAGCAGGGGCACAAGCAGACCTCAAGAGAGGAGGGCCCTGCCTGGGGCTGTTCACAGGTAGGAAATGCGAATCACAAAGAGGCTGCAGTGATTCCCCCCTAACCCCTGCCCCAGAGTGACTGCAAAAGACCTCACTGCATTTTGGGGGCTTGAACCCAGATCTTGACTACCCCAGCCTAATGATATTTAAATTATGCTTGTCTGACATAAAAATGTATTGCAACTTACTAAAAAATGTGTTGCCTTCTGGTAAGTGCCGTCGGCTGCTTCCATTTTAAGCTCTCTGCTCGTCTCATTCTATTTCATGTTACTCTAAAAGATACTACAGAGTCCCATTAAGCATTTTTGACATGTATTCCTTTTTAAAATCTTTTATTGTCTTATTAACTATTTTTATGAAAACAGTCATGCGCACAGAGTAGAAAATTCCAAATAGTACAATAGGGCATATGGGAAAATGTGTGTGTGTGTGTGTATTTTCCTTACAGATCTCTTTCCACTGTTACCACGTTCTTGGGCGTCTTTTTGGAAATAGTCTACATAGACACAAATATGTATATGTATATATATGCATATGTGGTTATGTATATCTCTTCTAATGGCCAAGAATAATTCTGTGTTTTGCAGAAGTGATAATGTGTATCATCAAACATTTCTCTCTAATCCTACCCAAATTCTTACTTCAAACTCCTAATTGCCTTCTATTTATTTATATGGTTGGGATTCATTATTGGAGGTACAAGGAACTTGGCAGCACTGTAGCATTTGGCAAGATACTCTTTCTTTTCTTATAGTCGTAATTAAAAGCCTGTTCCGGAATGAGATTAATCGGGTAGTTCAAATAAGTCAATACTTACTCAGCTCTGAGAAGTGCCCTGGTGTGGCAGAGGTGGCGCAGGCAGTGTGAATCATCAGTGCCTGGCTGTCCCACCCACAATGTGGCCCCCAACACGTCACTTGCAGTCTTTGAGATTCAGTTTCCCTACCAGCACATTTAGAAAGCAAGGTGAGGCACTGTGGCTATTCCTTCCGGCTTTGCCATGCCACAGCTCTGAGTATTCTGGTTAAGAACAGCCTATGTTGGCAATGGAGAACTTGGGAATTTACCACATTGGCTCTGTCAGTCAAATGTATTATGCTCTTTTAGATGCATAGTAGGATTACAGTGCCTCACCTCTGACGTCCCGGAGCCACGTGTCTTGGTGGTGGTCTATGACGTGGGAGTGGACAAGGCATGCTTCAGAAATGGTTTCCCGTGCTCCTTTTTTCTGGCTTAAGCCTCATGGTATGCAGGGAGATGGAGCCTCTCTCAGCCTGGGTCCCTAAGCAGGGATGCTCGAAGCAGAGGACCTGGTGATGCACTGTGGATCTGCACTGCAAGCGAGGAACAAACCCGCATTATTTTAAAAGAAGGCAATTTGTGGTTGTTTATCAGCGATGCTCATTCTAATGTAGATAGACTCGCTTTCATCACGTGACTACAAGGTGTGTTTCTCCAAAGCCAGAAGCTGCAGAGCAGTGATAGTGGCCTCCAATATGCGTAGAGTCCATTTTTGTATTTATGTAGGATTTTCCAGTGATCTTCCTGGTCATTTTTAATTCTTGGTGGAAATTGTGGTTGTCTTTTTCCCATTCTTTTCTATCATCTTTCTTCTTCTTTTATTCTTCCCTGTTCCTTTTAATCTGTTCCCTAAACTTTTGACCTGTTTCCCTGTTTTATATTCCATCTTCTGAGAGCCGGCTCGCTCCTCTCCCGTCCCCTCCTGTGTCCCTCCTTTGCCTACAAAGCATTTTCTTGACACTTACCCCCGACAATTGCTTCCCTGGGTCTGCCTTTCAGCTTCATAAAGCCCCATGTGGTCTCTACTTCCAGCCTCTTTCATGCATCTTTCTTCTTTCTTTTGGATCCTGTCGAATCTGCTTTGTCTGAATTTTCTCATCAGTCAGACAAACATCTTCTCACATATGTGTGAACCATTCTCATTCTCACCGGCCTACTCATATGACAGCTAATACTTTCATTCTCCTTTGGAAACTGTTACTTTTGGTGACTCTTTCATTTCTGTGACCTTTCCCAAATTGTGGATATTCTTTATTCCGGTGGGCCCTTCCTAGATCTCTACCATGAATGGGTCACCATGCCAGCTGTGAGAAACGCCAGGCCTATCTGGCAGACAGAGATTAGGGCTGAGGAGTTGTCCATCATAGGGGTGCTGGAGATGTTTCTCGGAGGGGACTGTCAGACCTTGGAGAGTCATGGGAATGACGTGCCAGTCTGGGCTCAGCTCCAGTTTGTATTGACCAGGGGTTGGGTGAAGGACACCTAGGGCTGACCAAGCACGTCTGTGATTCAGAGTCGTGGTTGGGCACCAAGGGTAGAAGAGTCTGCAGTAGGGGAGGCGTCAGGAAGTGGGACTCGGAGGAGGAGCTGGGCGGGACAAATTCTGATGGTCAGAGTTCTGCTGGAGATTCCGTTAGAAAGCAACGGGGCATAGCCAAGGTGGGTTACAGTTAAAGGACCATTAAGTGACAAGTACCATTTCTAAACCCCCAGGAGAAGGAGCACGGCTCAGCCCATCCTCATGCAGAGTGGACTGATAGGCCAGCCCTGAGGGAAGCAAGGACTGTTGTGCAGCAGGAGGAAGAAAGCAGTCCTGGGTGGGGCTGCTGCTGGACGACCCAGAGAGGAAAGCTTGCAGAGACGTCTCAGCTGGCCTCGCCACACGATGAGGGCAATAATCCCTCTCGTGCAAAGACAGGGCACAAGGAGGAGGGAGGGGTGTGAGTGTGGAAGCCTGGCGTGCTCGGGGAATTTTAGCAGCTACAGAAGGAAGGTAGAGTAAGAACAAAGGCACAGGTGACTCCCACAATCTCTCCCCTTGAAATCCTCAATTTTTTCCTCTTTCCTTTGAGAATCAGCTTGTCCTTGAATGATGGCGGCTTTAATCATCACTCTTCCTTCTGAGGTAGACTGTGATCTTAAAGTAAAGGGGAAGAGTTTGCACCTGGCTGTGAATGGAAATTCTGGAGTCAGATAACCTGGGCTCCATCTTAGCTCATCACTCGCTAACTAGGGGAATCCAGGAAAAGCACCTTGACCAATTAACTCTGCATTTGTTCATCTATAAAATGAGAAAGGTTACATTATTATGGCAAGGATTGAATGACTTGATTCTTAGCATAACTGCAGCACATAACACATCTTCAGCAGATCACTTGTTACTGTAACTAAATGCATTGAACATCAGAGTTAAATCCGGAGGACAGAGACGACTTGAGATAAAGTGTTTGAAACAGGAAAGGACTGAGCACAGGAATTAGGTGCTTTGGACAGCCGTGTAAGGAAGGACCAGCTGGGTAAGTGACAGCAAGCAGAGCAGCCACGAGCTTTCTGCTTTGATTCTCAGAAGCAGGAAGTTACCACCATCTTCCGGGGCCAGGAACCAGCAGGAAGCCACATGGTGGTGGCCCTGCAACCTCTGCTGGCTTGGGGAACATGAGGGGGATCAATGGCAATGTGTCTTTTATTGTAATAGATTTATAATTTAAACACATATTTTCTGATCAAACTGAGTCTGTTACAGTTAGAGGCGGGAGGACACAGTGGTTAGAGCAGTAATCAGTGCCATGGAAGCTTCTGCTGCTGAATTATGGTTCCTGAGTGACCTGTCGCTGTCTGGATACGTTCCTCCCACCTTGGTGAGGACCCTTAGCACCCAGAGGCCATGAAAGAAGCTCCTGCCTCGGTCACTGCAGACCCAGCTTGACCGTGCCCAGCAGCGCTCGCGTGTTTGTGAGGGCCGAGTGCTCTGAGCAAATCCGTGTTAGGACAGGGACATGTCTCAGTTCATTGTCGCCTTTGAAACCCCTTTTGTTAGGAAGACGCTTGTTGTCTAAAGGCAGCTAAATTTAGCCATATTTTGTCAGCTAGGATGTACGCCCTGAAGAGAAGGCTAGCAAATCTCAGCCATGTCACACTTTGTTAGTCACGCAAGCACTTAAAAGCGCGCTAGGAGCTGGGCTTCCCAGGGCTGGCGGTGGCCCCGGCGGGAAGTGCTGCGCCGGCTCTTTTAGGATTTCCCTCCAGAAGCAGGATGGAGGGAAAGGCATGAAATCTCCTAAACAATGGGTAATTTCTTTCCTTTCTTGCAGGATTCACAAATGGGATATTCAAATGAGGAGAAAATGTAGAAGTGAGATAGATACCATTTCCGTGGCCTTTTTCTTAGACTAGCCATCTGACACCAGGCCCCTGTTTGAATTGAGAAATGTCGTTTAGTGGCTGGCCCTTGGTTAACTACCTGAGACCCTGATGGGGAGAGAGGCTCATCTTTGCTGAGTGTCAGCTGTGGAGTCGGCTTTTCCTGTTCAACCTCTGCTGTAGGTGGAAAAATGATGCAATATGGTGAGAGAAATGAACTTGATTTAAAAAAGAAGGAATTAAAACTCTGAGATGGGTAACAGGGACCAGGCATGAATTCACTTTGCTGAAGCCCATGTTATTTCTACAATTAAAGTCAACATGGGAACACTGAAGAATTCAATTTAACTGTGACTTTGAGACTGCAATATCTTGGCCTTGGTGTTGATTTCCTTTTCAGTGGTTCACAGTGCTCAGTAGGACTGAGTAGCATCACCCTGCAAGGTCCAGGCTTCCGGGTGTGTGCTCAAGCAGAAGATGAGTAGCTCTGATCACTAGGCACTCTCCAGGACACAGGGTCCAGGTTGCTGTGGCTGGTATTAAACAGAATCTCTGCTCTAAAACCAGGCAGGTGTCTGCTCTTCCACGGGGTCCATACAATGCAAAAGAAAACCCCTCTGCTGTCTGGGAGAAAGGAGTTCCCCATACCTATTGTTCGTCTGGGAGTCTATGGCAGGTTTACAATGGAAATTCTCCTAACAATCCTTTCCTGTAAAATGTCCAGAGTTTCTAAATACGTAAAGACGGATGCCTAATTCAATAAGGCAAGATGCCTCCACGCATCCTGCAAAGAGCAGGCATTTCAGTGTCCTGACCCAGCCACATTTTGCCTCTCCTGAGAATTAAAGGGCCAATAAAATACCAGTCTGGATATCTGAGGTCTTTCATCTAGAAGAGCATAATGAGATTTATGACCCTCTGTGACCTTGCTCTTAGGGGCCTTGAAGATCAAAAAATCAAGTCCATAGAAGTGAAGCTATCGCTGTAAGATGTGACTGCTAGTCAGTGACAGAACGTGGCCTCAACCAGGTCTTTGGACTCGATGGTCAAGAGGTGACAACATGACAGAGCTGGAGGCCTGTGCTCTTGACCTCACCTCCAAACAAGCTGTGTGATATCAGGAAAGTTTTATCAGCCCTGAGTCTCAATTTTTCATCCAGAGCAAGATGGAGGGTGGTAGAGAAGATTGGTGATAATCGAATATCTATCGAGTAGCTGTCATAGAATGTGTTGTCGGGGAGCTGTAGCCACCCTCATCGTGAAGGGGCAGACACACCAGGGGATGTGAGAACTCAAGGGAAGAAGAGGAGAGCTCACTGGAGCAGTTAGGAAAGATTGCTTGGAAAAAAGGCATCAGATGAGGTCTTTTCCTAGTATTTGGATAGGGTTAGGACTAAGCAGGACATTCTTGGTGGCAATAATGAAGTAAGCCAGAGTTTGTAGGCAAGAAAAGCTAAGTTCCAAGTTAAGGACAATGACAAACCTGTTTGATTGGAATAATAGGTTCAGGAAAGTGAGTGGCTAGAGATTAGTCTCCGAAGGTTTGATGGAGGGAGACTTGAATATCATGCTAAGGAAGTTGGGCCTGTAGGTAGTGGGGAACCATTAAAGAGCTCTGAGCAGAGGATTTACTGAATATAGTAAATCAATCCAGTAGTGACTCAGACGGTGAACTGGAATCAGAAGCAGCTGGCAGTCAGCAGACTAGAGGAAAGGAAAGATTCTTGTGGCAGACCAGACAGTAGGGAAAGACTCCAAATAAAAGTTGTGACTGCCGAAATGAGCAGGAAAAGATGAGTGTGAAGGATATTTTAAAGGAAAAGTTGGCAGGAAGAATCAATACTATAGTAGGAAAGAGAATTTAATTAGCTTTATAACATGGAGAGGGAATATTCATGGCTCGTTGGGTTGAGCACTGTATTTTAAAGAAAAGGTGTCCCAATCCACAAATCTATGGGAAAAGGAGCATGATAAATGATTAAGCCAAAATGAGTAAAAGACTTTAAGAAATGATAAAATGAACTCAAATGAAGATTAAATGTTCAAGACCTACAAGTCTTGGCTCAAACGCAACCCCTTAGGGTTAACTTTCAATATGCATCTTGGTGATTCTTCAAAGTCTTTTCACTAATGGCAGACCTCATTGCTGAAAAATGATGGTTGCATATTAAATCGGTAGCAAAGGCAGCCTATGCTCTACCTTATTTCTACGTGGAGTCTGTTTGAGCCTTCCTTAACGATCTCCTCCCCCTCCCCTCAATGCAATGCTCAGAGCTGCCATTCTCCTAAGTGCTTGGCAGAAGCCTGGAGTCCTGTGCTGCTTCGTGAAGGAAGGCACCATACTCACAGCTACCAGCTATTTGAATAAAAAGCAGGTAGTATAAACTGAGTAACCCCAAAGTCAGAAGAACACTAAGGGATCACAGTCAACAGCCATTGCAGTGAGCACCCCTAAGACTAGCATTACTAATGACACCAGCTGGTTTCCAAAGGTTAGTTCTGCTAAATCTGGAGAGCCTGCACGGAGAGCCCTGAGGAGCTGCAGTTTGCATCTTCAAGGATGGGCACTGCTTGGAAAGTAAGTGGTAGACTCTGGGAGGCAAGGGGGTCCCCCCAAGGGCCTGAGATCCAGAACACCAAAGAGTGGGGTACTAGCTAGCTGGTATCTCTTATGCAATGAGGCTGTTTTTGCACATTTTGGGAAAAGAACAAACTGGATTCAGCTGCTGCTCCAAGAAGTACTTGCTGCTGCCAACAGCAAGCAGCAGCACTGCTAGGGTGATGCTTGCAGGTGTGCAAGGATCAGGAAGCAACCAGAAAGTCCCCTCTTCCTGCTCCCTGTCCCCAGCCTGCCCAGTGCCCCCCACTGGCTGCATGTGACAGGTAGCCCTGTGGCAAAGCTGAAGGGAGGCCTTTGGTGGGGATCCCCATGCTTCCAGCCAAGTTGAGAGCATGGGTTTAGAGCTGAAACACCATAGCTCAGTGATTGGCACATGCTACTTCCTGCCACAGCCTCCTGGGTAGTCTGAGCAGTTTCAGAGGAAAGAAATTGACTCAGGCATCTTCTCCAGTGCCCTCCCCTCCCCCAGTGTAATGCAATGCAAATGTACAAATGAACAGGCTGGATCTATACCGATCGACACGGAGAGACTCCCATTATGAATCACTTTACTTTTATATGAAAAGCAAATTATATATTTATAGACAAATGGAGAAGAAGGCTGCAGGCTATATGCCAAGCTATGAACAGTGGTTACCATCTGTTCGGGAGGGTATTAGTTATGGGGTTTCTTTTGCTTTGCACCTCATTTATCTATTGTTTGAATTTTTTTAATATGGGTGTACATTATTTCATAATCAGGAAAAAATCCTATTGCTTTTGGAGGAAAAGGAAAGAGCCATTTAAAAACCACATTCTTCCCAACGCTGTCAATGCTCTTGTGAAAATGTGGTGCTCAAACTGAACAGAATATTTTCAAAGATAAGGAAAAAGTAGGTAAACAGCATTTACTAAACTGTCCATGCCCTGCTGTTGGGAAGTGGCATAAAGCACCCCAGTTGATTGTCTTGTCGGTTCTATTATTCCCACCTTCCAGATAAAACACAAGGCTCAGAGTAACAAACAATTGCTCAAGACCTAAAAAGAAGAAACTACCATACTATAGTGGTTTATTTTCCATTTTGTACTTGTACCTTACATTACTGATCTTTAACATGTTCTTTCTGCCTGACAATGATCATATGGATTTCTTTTAACTAACTGGTTTTTCTCACACACCATACTCCTTGTAAATGGCTGCTATAGGCTGAGTAATGTCCCTCCCCACAAATTCTAGTCCTCAGAGTTCTAGCCCTCAAGAACCTCCCAGAGATCATGAATGCAAAAAGTCTGTGACTGTATTTGGAAATAGGGCCTTTAAAGTGGAGAGTAAGTAAAATGAGGCCCTTCGGATGGGTCCTAATTCATCCTGATGGATCAGAAGACACTGGACTACAAGAGCTGCCACCAACTGAGGACGACCACGTCAGGGTAGTGGGAGAGAGGGGGCTGGCTAGCTGCAAGCCATGGAAAGATGCCACAGGAGAAAGCAAGTCTGCTGACGCCTCAATCTGGGACTTCCGGCCTCCAGAACTGTGAGAAAATAAGTTTCTGTGGCTCAAGTCACCTAGTCTATTGCCTAAGCAGATGAACACAAGGGAATTCTTATGTTTCATACTTAAAAGCCTAGAAGTTACTTCTATCTAGTCAAAAATGGAAATGGAATTTAAATGACCTACTAGTAGTTTGCATGCAATAGATCTTATTGAAGTATTTTATTTATCATCTTCATTTTTTTCTCTTTTACTCATTTATTAATACGTCCTACACAAGTGCTTCCCTGGGCCGGTCCCTGCTCTACATCTTGCAGATAAAACAGTGATGAGAACAAGAAACATCTCTGCTATCACATAGCTTAGCTGGGAGAAGATATAGAACAGATTAAGTAAACATGTTATATAGTGGTATGTAAGTAAAATATACAGTATGATAAATTGTGATAAATATTAAGGAGAGAGAAAAAAGCCAAGAAGAGGATATGGAATAAGGAGAGGGAGGTGATCAGAGTAGACTTCACAATTCAGGACACACTGAGATAAAGAGTGGTGGCTTTTAGAATCCAGAGACACTTTAAAGTGTCTGAGAGCCAGCAAGCGTGTACTTCCTGCGCTGTCCCCAGTCTGAACCTGCCACGCCCTAGGGCACTGACCACCCAGGGGTGCGCCGGTCAATCAGAACCCTGTCCCCCAGGGTAGATAAGTCTCCCTTTTCCCCACTTTGAAAGCTTTACCATTACAATCCTCCACTCCATCCATCCTGGAAAAAAAAAAAAAAAAGCCTAAAAGTTATTTCTATCCAGTCAGAAATGGAAATGGTTTCTAGCATTCGTCTGCATTCTGATGAGAAAGGACCCGGGACATTTCATGTTTTCCTGCACAGCTTTCTCTTTAAACAGCAGTGGGAGACAGGGAAGGGCAGTGGTTGAAAAAAAGCAGAGAGACTGAATTGTTTTCAGGATTTACTGATTTGCTGGCTGACCTCGACTAAATCTCCTTAACCTCTCTTTCTTGAAGCCGTCATCCCACACAATAGCAGGGATAAAGAAATTTGTGGTTTTGATGTTGTTATCAAATGTTTAGAGCCGTGGTTGGAAGAGGCAAAAGCAGGTTGCTGTGTTGGCGTGGTCTCGCCTTTCCCCTTCCCCTCTTCTGGGACTGCCCTCCCCCCGTCCAAGGGGACAGTTGCCTGCAGCCTCTCAGGGTCTCTTGCTGTTTGGGGGGTAGGTTTTTCTTGCTCAAATCCAGGGGCTGTGAGCTTATAGTTAAGTTGATGGTGACCTTGACATGCGGCATGCCCTTGCTTGGTGTCTCTCAGCTTCGTTACGCCTACCTGTACCTTCAGGGTGATGTCAGTCACAGGAAGAAGCCCCAGAGACAAAGGGCTAAGTGAATTTCAGCCTCCGGTAGGCTGCCCAGGTTGCCCGAGAATAGAGTTCAGGGACCCAGGAGGCCACCTCCCAGAGAGAACCTCTGTTCTGATGCCTTCTGCGGGTCAGCTCCTGAGACAGGAGGAGGTCATTCTTGCAAGTGTGATCACTTCCCCGGGGGAAGCCATGGCAGCAGCCTGAGGACCAGTTTCTGTGCCCCTGGGGACAGACGGGTAAAGGCTGCGCAAGGTGAAGAGGCTCTGGTGACGGACCTGGAGGTGACTAGCAGCGGCCCCAGTCCTGCCCATTCCCAGGACCTTGTCTCCCCATGCCAGATCCCCTTAGGATTCCCCACATGACAGATGGCTCTCCTGCGTGGCCAATCGACACAGATGTGATCCTAGCCTTCAGCTACACAGTGGCCCTTGCTGGCATGTACAGTAACCTAAATTCCTCCAATTATGAATCCAGCACAGTCTTGGACAGACCCTGTTTCCAGGCCCCATGGTCAATTTAAGGACAGAGGCGATGCATGGAGTAGTAGAAGATAGAATCATGCTGGTCCCAGGTCCTCCACCAGATGGCTGAACGACCTTGGCCAAGTCACCTCCTTTGCTGGTGACTTGGTGTCCTCACGTGAGGCTTGGAAGTCACAGCCGTGAGCCACTGCGCAATGCAGGTTTCATTGTCCTGCTCTCTGGAGTTTGTTTACACTTCATCCCACTGGTAGTAATGACTTCATCTTCTCAGGAGCAGGAGGAGTAGGAGGAGGCAGCCCGTGGCTTTCCCATGCTCTGCCTCTGAGCTCCTCATTCAGCTGAATTCCCCCAGTTCACTGCTCACGTGCGCTGGCCCGGCTCTGGCCCTTGTCAGTCCCTGCTCAGTCACCCATTCTTTGGTGCCCTCCCACCAGGGAGCAGTCACATGAACAGACCCCTTGCCTGGGGCCTTTGCATGGGAGCAAATGTGAGGCATTGGGAGGAAAACGAGGGCAGCTCTGAGGGGACCCCAGCTTTCAAGAACCCATCCCTCCCAACCTGGGTGTCTGGCACTGGCCATGAAAGTTGGGCCTTGCTTTTCCTCCCTATACTTGTTTCCTCTCAGAAATAAACACAAATCCTCATACTTTCTACTCAGAGTCCTTTCGGGACTTTGTCTTTGAGGTCTACTTCCTTCCACACCTTCTAGAAACTTTATATTTTCACTCTCAGATGGTTCAGCCATGTATTTTCCTCCATGTGGTCAGTTTCTTCCTAGAGCAATTCTGGCTCTGGCTCATACGTTAACATACATGTGCACAAACACACTCGTACTCAAACCCTCCAGACTCATGAGTCCTCAACATCTTGTTTTAACAAGACCACTTGCTGTGATTGGCATTTGGATGTCAACTCTGAGATCTAAAAATGCTGCATCCAGTTCAGTACCCGCTCAAGTGAGGAACCAAGGTCAAACACACAGGGAATTGAGTATGGCTAGCTGGTGAAATGGATGCTGGGAAGGCTAGGGCACAGAAAGACCAGTCTGATACAAGGAGATTGTCACAGCGACAGTGAACTTGTGAGGTTCCCCCTAAATGAGCATGGAACCAGATAAATATTTCTAGAAAAAAAGGTCATTTTCAGAGGCTACAAAACAGAGCCACCCCAGGGGCAGAGGAGCCTTCCACTCAAACATGTACTAAAGCTGGGAAGTGTGGCTTGATCCTGCATAGGTGTGTTCTCACGTGGTCTCCCTCTGACCTCCCTCTTGGCAAGCACTCACTGCCTACCAGTCCCTCAAGGAAATCTGAATTCCTGTCTTTCTTCACAAGCTCTACTCCAGATAGCTTGGGGAGGGGAGGAGTCAGTACCTGAGTACTAGGATTCATCAAGAAGAGACACCCCAGTCTGTTTGGCACACTGGATGCCCCCAACACTGACACATGTCTCTGAGAACATGATGGGAGCAGGGTGAAACCAATGAGTGTAGAAATGGAAAAAATGAAGTTGTTCCCCCAGGGTCCCCTGGGCAGCAAGCGTCACTCTCTCACTCCTTATCTTGCAGGTCGGTGATAGTGTGTTTGGTAAGTGCTTGCAGTAATACCGAAAGGATTGCTGCCATCACAACCCAGCCCTGGCCTTCATGGAACTTGCTAGTCTTTAAATCCACCCTGTCGACTACCGTGCTGGAGAAATGGAGGATAAGGAGCTCAGAACATTAAGGAAGAAGAAAGCAACCTTCTATAGAGTTCATAGAGACGCCTTCCCAGAGAAGGTGATATTTTGGGGAAAAAAATGTAATAATTATCTAACAGAAATAGGAATTGTGCAATCTACAAAAGCCCAGAAGTATTAAAGTATCCAGAATATCCCAGAAACAGTGGTTCCAAATGACTGGACTAAGATTATTGTGGGTGGAGCAAATGAGAGGTAAGAGGGATGAAGAGCCAATAGAGCGTGGAGTCTTTCCCTCAATTACTTTAGCTTTTATTCCATAGCCACGGGGTCCTATGGAGCTTTTACACATCTGATTTCAGAGTCACCTGTCTCTCAGGAAACTCTGTATTGGTGTGAAAGGGTCACAGACGACGAGAGGCTGCTAAAGCATGCGACGGAGAAGAAGGGTCGCCGTCCTCTGAGTGAGACGCTGTACTGGCCCAAGCTGAATGGGAAGTGGAAGAAATCACAGTTGGCTCAGCCCTGACCTAGCCGTTCCTTCTCAAAATTAGACCATCAGTCAGGAGCGTGGCCATGTGCTATCTGTATACTTCCATGGATTAAAAATTGCACCGCCTGATGAAAAAGGAAGATACTTCCTCCAAGTCTTCTCCTTCAAGGTGACCTGTAAGAACTCGTGCCAGAGAGTTTCGAGCTGGTCTAGAGCCTCTCTTCTCCTGTAGAGATGGCCAGGAGATGTACTGGGAGCTGAACAGAATGGGACTCTGTGGCCTCTCCTTAGTATCATGAAATTCCCCAGCGCAAGGGGGAAAAGTGGGCCATCCGGCACAGAAGTGATTATAAAAACTGACTTTCATGTTGATTGTAGATTCTTTCACATGCCTCTGACCTCTTGGTGTGTGAGAAGAAAAAGTGTGACAGGTTTTACCCTGAAGGCAAAGCCACAGCCCTTGCTGAGAACGTCTGCCAGCCTGGCAAGCTGGTGTACAGCCAAAGGTGTCCTCCAGAAACACAGAGCCAAAGGACATCACGGCTGGCCCTTTCCTCCCTTTCCTGAAGGCCGCTGTTCAACAGCTAGCTTTTTTATTTTCTTCCCTAAATCATTCCTTGATTCTATATTCTTAGGTGTGAAGCTGTTTTGTGAGAGACTCTAGAGTTTGCAGCTGGATTTTGGGAAGCCACTGTGAAGGCATCCAATAAACTCTCTCCTTCTAAGTCCCAAACACCAATTAAACAACTGTGCCTGCACCTGGAAGGGCAGAAATTGCCTTAAAGCCCTCAATCTGTAGCTGTAATCGTCGGATCATATGTGGAAATGTAGAATTTGGGAATCATTACGGATGATAGTGAATTGGCCCATTTATTACCCTTCCTTGGCTTCAGCGTTTCTTGAGTGAGTTGTTTTCCGTTTATTGGCCCTGGCTATATAATGCCAGAACATCTGATCCATGGGCCAGATTTCAACTCACTATTTGCTGCATAATATGAAACTGAAAAAGTACAGAAAGAATTGGGGGTGGAAGTGGGTGATGTAAGAACAGAGTTAAGATTGGAAAGGGGATGGCCTGTCCTCCGCACCAGTCAAACACTTAGATTGGCTAAGGGTTTGATTTAATTGAAAAACTTTCTCAATGATGTGTTAGGGATGCAATCCTTTTTTGAGTGTCAGAGTGACTCTTAGGTCTGGCTTCATGAAAATTCAGTGATGCCTTCCCTTCTGGGGAATATGTTCAGTGAAAAATATGTTCAGTGAAAAATCAGGAAACAAAGATGTATAGTTTTCTGAGTCAGACTCCGAAAAGAAGGTTAAATAGATGTTACTGTTCTTCAAAATTCCTCCTCATTTTAGAGGTGTGTTATGAATAACCAGGCAAGTAATGTAAGGAAACACCTACGGACTTGAGCTCCTTCCCACCAAGTTTCATCTGATTCGTATCATCTATACTTCTTTGAACAACTGCAAACAGCCTTTCAAGATCAAGTTGTTTGATTTGGGGTGGCGGGTAACATTTAACTGAGCCTTTATTACATACCAGATAGTGCTCCTCATTCATTTCCTGACCTAATTCTCAAGGGAACTGCTATTGCAATTCCCATTTTACAGGAGAGAAAAATAGAAGCTGGGAGGATCACACAGCAGTCTCAATGACGCACAAGTTCTGTTGGAGCAGAGCAGGAAAGCAGAGTACCTCATTAAGTGATCCCTGGCTTAAGGCTGCGCTGTCTCAAAAGCCTCTCCTATTGACCCCAACATAACACAGACCCTGCCCTCCGGGTTCCCTTTAACTTTTGTTTGTACTATACATCTAGAAACATCCTATCACCAAATAAATGTCGTATACTCTTGATAGATTTTCTTTCTTTCTTTCTTTTTTTCTTTCATTTTGATTTTTTGTTTTTGAGACAGAGTCTCACTACATAGTTCAGGCCAGCCCTGAACTCACTATGTAGCCCAGGATGTCCTCAAACTTGCAACCATCTTCCTGCCTCAGCCTCTTGAGTGCTGGGATTACAGGTATATGCCACAGGCCTGGCTCCTTTGTTGTCTTTAATTTTTGTGTTTTTTCCCTCAACTATATTTTAAATTCTGTTAAAGTATATAGGCTGTGTCTTAAATACCCATGTTGTCACTTACCAAAAATTTATGGGTATCTGGGGGTGCCATGGATCTGGCTGACCTACCTCATGGTCATCATCATCTGGTCATTTGCCAGAGTGAAACTAGTGAGTCACAAGCAAGACACGGGAGTGTGGCTATGTGCTCTGAAATTTCATGGTTCTGCTCAGATATTGGAAGCCCTGATTTAGGATGAAATCTACTCACTTCTTAGCAATAGCTGGAGCAGAAGAGATATTTTTATGATTTGAACGTTGTGGGAAGACCCCTTCCCCAACATCTTGAACAGGGTCTTGAGAAGTGGGTAGACTGTCAGAGTAGAAGTGTAGATTTCTTTTCTGGAGATTACACAGAATATGCAAGCAAAACTTGCAAAGTGGTTTCTATGTTCTTGGAGTTGTCATTTTTGTCACTTTGTTTGGCTGTGAAGCTGATTTTCACACAGGCTTGGTGGTTGTTAAAGTAAACACAAGTACAGTATTAATATCCTCTGCATATATTTAGGTAAAACTGACATCCAGTTGAAGTCAAGAAGTGGTTTGCTTACTCATAGTTCTTGGAAACTGTACACATACTGACTTAATACTTATGTTTCCCACGTATACTTTCCAACTAACAGTATCTTCTCCTCAACTTTTACAAAATCTTACAAATTTAAGCACACAAAATATGCTTAAAATATCAAGTGAGTAATTTGCAGCCACTCTACTTTGAGAATCTGCCAGGCTTGTTCAGAGGATGCTTCTGAAATATTTTGCTTGGAAGCTTGGGGGAATTCATTCATCCCTTTGGATTCACAGGTCAGGGACTGTTCTTAAGTAGACATGTATCTCTTCTAATTTGTTGCCCCTGTTTTGCCAGAGTCCTCTTGAACTACTGAGTTCATCTCAGCTCTATATCTGCTCCAGCGTATTTTAGGAATCAGGGGATACTTTGGCCAACATGATATGCAGCAATAGTTGCTCCAGCTAAGAGAAGGCTCATGCTGTCCTGGGGCTATGCTTGGCATTTATATTTTACATTATTTTGGTGGCCCTTAGCTAATTACATTTTTTTAAGTTGATGAGCCAATGAGTTTTGGAGTTTGCCATCTCTGTGTCACTCCCAGTTCCATGTAGGTTTAAGACTATCATACATTAAATATTTTGTTCAAAGACACATAAACCTGGTCCTGGACTGCATGGAGTTTGCAGCCTGTTTGGGAGAGAAGAATTTAAAGATCTGACAAGGTAAATTAAAAATGCAGTGTAAGGAGGAGTGTCCCAAAATTGCACTGTGATTGCCGAAGGCATGGTGGTTATGGGAACTACAGGAGGGGAGGTCACCGTGTTGTACGGTATTGGGACTTTCGCTGAGCAGCAGCAGGAGGAAGTGAACTGGGGGGAGTGAAGTCCATGTTCTACACCAGGCTGAAGGGTCTTCATTTGCACACAGTTAGTGTTTAGAGCCTAAGTCATTTCACAAAGAAGTAAAAACATCCACTAGGGTTTTCGCTGGGATTGCATGAGGCCTACACTGAGTGTTTTTTCTTTTTTCTTCAAATTTCTATGCTCAGCCCACCCGACTCTCCATTTATTCTCTCATCTTTCTATCACTCTCCTTGCTATACATTGCATTCTCATAAATCTGTTTCCAGATGTTTTGTATGTTTAGTGCTATCATGGATGGGATTTTTCCTATTACATAGTTGTCAAAGTTACTTTTCCATTGCTGGGACAAGATACCTGAAACCCACAATTTAAAAGAGGAAAAGTTTATTTTAGTTCAAAGTTTGTAGAGGTTTTAGTCCATCCTTGGCTGGCTCCTAGGCAGGGTGGCATGGCAGAGGGGCATCCTAGAGGAGAAACAGTCCATGGCAGGGCAGGCAGAAAGCAGCAAGCCTTCCTTTCCCTTTTATTCCACCTAGGCTGTGCGCCTACTGATTGGTCTCTCACCCAGCATGGACCTTCCTATTATCCACACCCAGAACTATGCTAAACCAATCAGTGGACTAGCCCAGTACAACACACCCTGAATCCATTATCACACACCCTAGATCCAGCCGTCTCCCAAAAACCTCACCTATGAAGTTTTGGAGGGACATTTTAATATAAACCATAGCAATAGCCTAAATAGGTATTGTTAAAAAAATTTTTTTATTTTGATCTTGCATCTGACCACCATTCTGAACTCTATTCCTGTTTCTAAGACGCCTGAATTTGAGTGCCTTGATTTTTCTGTTAAATGAAAGACCATTGGAAAATAACAGATTTATTTTCCGCATCTATAATTATACCTTTCCCTTTTGTTTCATGACTATTTCATTGCCCAAATATTTGGAACAACAGTCAAAACCTTGATGATATTTTATATTCTTACCTTATGGTGTCTACTTTTATAAGAATGACTTAAATTTAGTGACTCTCAACCTTTGGTATGTATTAGAATCACCTAGGAAAAGATGCTTTACAGCTGAAGTTCAGACATGGTATTTGGGATTTAGAGGAGAATAATTTCTACAAGTAAATTTGGAGGTCAATCAACTTTACAGCTATTACTACAATTGTGTATCACCATCATGCATCTGGTATGCAGATGTTATTATAATACTGGGTTTTTGCTATGTTCCAAGCACAGTGCTAAGAGCTTACTGTGTGTCACTTTAGTTATAGCTCACACCAACCCTATGAAATAAGAAATTATTATGCCCATTTTATAGGCAGCATGAAAGCAGAAAGATTAATTTATTGAAAGTTTCACAGTCAAAAAATGGTGTACCTACGGTTTATATTTGTTCAGAATAATTTCAGGTCACATTACTCATAATGAATATTCTGTATGGCTAAGTGTGATAATTAAAATCATATAAGAATCTTTACAATATTGGCTTTATTAAATATACTTTTTAAGTTTTGCTTATTGTTAGTTCTTTATTTATCGGGATGATTTTTTCCTTTGTCCTGGTGATGTTATTCATTATAGTGGCATTATATTTTCCTAATAGTCATTCATTCACAGGATGGTCTGCCTAATTGTAGAGGATAACTCCTTTAGATGATATTAAGTTTGATTGCTATTGAGTTGTATTTCACTTAATGTTTTTCCCATGTATGTTGATTAGTATCACTGTTCTACAGGTAAGGGAAGGCGTGTGTATTTTTACAAGCTTTGAGTTTTGGGGTCATTCTTCCTTCATTAAAAAGCAAAACTGTGTAGCTTTTCATTTTTTCCTATGCTCTGGAGCAAACCATGTGGTGGTAGAATAATGTGATGTCTGCACTAAAAGTCTATGGCCTCTGACATGTTTTGTAGATAATTCTTTAATTACTTATACAATTTCTTCCATGATGATTGATTTATGGGAAATCATTTCTTATGGGTGAAAAGGATGTCATTATTATTTTCTGCAACCTGCTCATTATTGAAAACTCAGGAAACACAAAAAGTAGAGAGAAGCAGAAAAACAATCAGTAGTAACCCATACCCAAGATCCACCAATTTTTAAATTTATGCTGCACCCAAAATTTTGTATCCTGCTCTTCTCAATTAAGGTAATGGCATAAACATTTTACTTTTCTTATTGAAGTTTATTTTAAATTACTGAATAATATTTTCCACTTTTAGGGGGCTCTGCTTTAGGTTCTGCACACTTCCTTAATGATTATATGCTAACTCAACATACAAATCAATTTTCATGAAAAACTCTCCCACTCTGGGATGCTCCCTGTCTAGAAGTGTGAGAGAGCCAGGGTAGAAGTCTCTGCCCTCCAGTTTAGCTTGCTTCTATTTTGATACTAAATAACCAGCTGATTACTAATTGTACCATTCAATACTAGAATACAGAAATAATCAGAATGTTGGATGCCTCCACTAATCTAAGGGAATGGAAGAGGGGGCAGCTTGCATGTGTTTTAAAGGATGAATAGAAATTTCTAGGACAATGGTAAATAAAAAAAGCCATGGCTTTGAATTCTAAAATGGGAGGTGTATTGGAGGAGTTATAAGTAGTACCGGAAGTGCCAAATGTGGAGGACAAGTGATGACTAACTAGTAGGACCAGGGGAGCTAGGGGTAAGGTCAAAATGCACAGTAGCCCTCAGTGGTTAGTGGCCCTGGACCGTGTAAATTAGCCATGCTGCCAGATGTCACTCCAGGTTTCAAGTACTGTCAAATTTTTTTAAAAAATTAGATGCCTTTCTATCTTCATCTCCTCAAATTTTGATGTAGTAGGTAATTATTTGCTGCTTAGTAGGCAATACTTGGTTGGAGTCTTATTCTGACTTTCCCTGGACACAGATCCTAAGACAAGGATTTGCATACGAGTAATTGAACTGTGAGGTGATCCAGGAATAGGCGAGTGGGGAAGAGAGAAAGGGAAAGACAGATAGCCAACCACAGGAATGGAGATGTGCCCCAGCCGGGAGCTTGGGGAGCCAGTAGAAACACGATCCTCAGAGTTGCCCACCTGCAGGGCGAGGGTCTGCATGTACACATCCGCTCCTACTGGTGACCAGTCAGGGACTGCTGAGGGACGGTGCTGGTGAGGCTCCTGTATGTCTGAGCTGCTGGGTATGTAAATGGGGGGACTCTGGGTGAAAAGGTACAGATGGACATCAGGCCACCAGGAGTTATGTCTCAGGGGCCATGGACGGGTTCTGACCACCTCTGCTACACACAGGTATTTCTTACCCTAGATATATGATATGATATGGTATGGTATAACATAATATGAATGTCTTTAAATCTGCTGTGTACCTATAGGCCTTTGTTTCCTTTGACAAATACCGCAGCATTTTAAGAATCACGGAGTCCCATTACACATCTCGTTCCAACCACTTACTTGTGCAGCCTCATCCCCATCCCCAGGGGTTCAGCGAACCCTCCCTTTCTCCAAGGCAGCCCACCAAATCTCTGGCTGCCCTGTGTTTTAAAATGTACCTTCCAGTAGTCCAAAATGACCTGTCTCCCAACCTTAGTTCTTGACTGCATGTTCAGAAGGCCTGCCTTCTCAGTTAATGGCTGGTTTCCTCGCTGTATGTGGAAATCACCTAGGGAACTTGTAGAGTTTTCCTCCAGTGCATTTCAATGAGAGTAGAAGCAGAGAATCTGTAGAATCATCCCAAGATATTCTTCCCAGGCCGTTCCAGCTCTGGTGCAGGGTGTAGGGACCTGTTTTCTGTGTGTCACCCTGCAGCAAACCATCAGTGCCAACGCTTCTGTACTGAGAGTCCTCCTCCAAGGGAAAACATTTCATTCCTGAGAACACCCCTAATGTGACACTGGTTTGAGTCCCTTCAACATTCTGTCATCTCCTTTGAATCCCGGTAGGTCTACTTTCACATGAAAATCTACCACCAAGAACTGAACTTGGTTATGGTTTGAGCATGTAAGACTGCAGAAAAGCTACCGTCTCCCCTTTGTAACACTATAATTTTGTTCATGCGATCTCAGGTTGACAACATTGATAGCAGCCTCTAAACCTCCCCCTTTTCTTGTGGAAGCTGGACTTTAGCTTTTTTTAACTCAAGGATGGTCCTCTACCCTCCTCCAGTGGTGTTCATTCTAATTCCGACACCTACCTACCATAGAACAGACATTTAAGGACAATCAGTGGAATTGGGTGACTAACTAGATATTTGATCAATCAATTTGGGATGATTAAGATGAAAGGCTCTGGGTTGGGAAGCTACATGAAGCTTTTCATTACTAAGAATTATAGGAGGTGAAATAATTGGAGAGTAGGGTGGAGATGAGAAATTCAACTTTGGCCAAGTTGAATATTTGGTGACTGAAGGAGTATCAGGTAGAGTTGTCTAGTGGTGAATATGATAGCTAAAAGTTACAGAACTCTTAGCTTAGTCTATTATTCACAGATTTTATCAATTTAGTTTAGGTATAACACAGTGAAAAAACTATATATATATATGACTGCAATTATATATGTATATATATATATATATACATATATATATATATACATACACATGACTGCAACATGGCTCAAAGACTTCTTTTTAGGTTGCCATGGGTTAGCCAAATATATTTCTACATTATATCCATTCAAATATTGTGAGAAATCATGTGAAATTTCTAGTGGAAGTTCAGATATATTATTTCTATCTCATTTCCCTGATGTCCCCATATTAATAACCAGGTTACAAGGTTAAAGTCTGACTTTAGGGACACAGGAGTAATATTTTATGTGTCTGTTTGCAATTCAAGCCACTAACTTTTGTTTTTTTCTTCACAGTTTAATACTTTTTCAGCTTGGTCCAAAGTATTTGCATGTGAGTTACGTTCCAAGCCTGGCTTTCTTTACGGTTTCATAAATTGTTTTTAAGACATTTGGCAAACCAAACCATAGTTTGGGTGAATGGTGAAGACTCTTTCTCCAGGAAGAGACTTTTAGGAAACACATGCACACACAAATTAACATTAATTTAGAAAATAAAAATAAGTCAAAAGAATCTCAATGGTGCACATATTAGTTTTCTTTCTAAATTTAAGTTATGAGATGGCTAAATTAAGAGAAAGCATTCTGGTGTTTCATTGCAGAGTTGGACCCTGGGATTAAATTTTCCTTTGACCTGACTTCAAAACAGAACTAAGCAACAGTATGGGGTTCTCTGAGCTTTCGGGATGTATATGATCACTTCCTTATTATGAATTGCTTTTAAATTATTCCCTTTGCTCCTGTTTACCTCATTATTCTTTGAGCATAAATCTCATCCTCAAATAATTTATGCGTAAAGGAATCTGATAGAGGAACAGAGCAGGCTCACCAAGTGTCTCCTGCTCATTACAAGTGAATAAATAAATAGGAATACCAAACAATCATTCTCATCAAAAGAATGGGGTGGGGCTTTTTTTCTAGACAACTCTAATAATTACTGAGGGATTAGGGGAGTCCAACCACTGTGAAACTTGGCAGAGGCATACAAAAATCAGCACAATCAAATATCTGGGACCCAGACTTGATGGCATTATTTTCCGCCTTAATAAAACTCTTCATGATTAATCAGAGATGTTAAACTGGTGGGAACCCAGCACTCTGTGGAAGTAGCATGGGGTTGGAAGTGAAATTGGGAGGTTTTTACCGGGTGCAGGGTGGAGGCAGTGGGGCCACTGTTTTGTTAATAAGATGTGATTCAGAGAATTGACATAATTTTTTTTACCTCAGATGATCTGCTAATGAAACTCACCCCCAACTCAGAATGAGCAGAAGAATGAACCTCATTGGCCTACAGTCTTGAACATTTATTTTTGTCTTTGTAGCACAGTATACAACAGCAGCCTTCTTGTGGCCACCCTTACATACCCTCCTGCCCTCCTGGGGGCTCTGCAGATTTAGAAGGAGGCAGGAGCTTCTGCGTGATTTGCAGATGAACTTGGAAGTCATGATGTGCTCACAATGTTACTTTGTCTCTCTCACAAGTGACCTAGAATCCACCATTGGAAATTTAACACCAAAAGCCTTCAGCATCTCCTTGGGAAAGGATTCACTCAATAGTTTTCAAGATAAGGATCATACGCAGTTGAGCATCAGCTTAAGATGTAGTACAGGGCTGGTACTGGAGGATGGGGCTGCAGTCCTGTTGAGAAAGAGCGATTCCAAATGGCAGTGAACACTGAAAGGCATTTGTAAACGATCATTCACCAGTCTTCCCCCAACAGGCAAGCCTTTGGAGACGGAGAAGGCTATTAAGATTTAACTACGTGCCAAGCAGACTTCCAGGGGCAGCTTCACATTTACATAGCCTGACAAGACCTCCCTAGCCTGTTGAAGTTCCCGAGAACATGTGCATGAGTTGCGTCTTCTTTGGTGCCTGAAGGATTGCGCTTGTCCTCCAAATCCAGCACAGAGTCAAGTGAATATTAGGATGCCTAGGCCTGAATCACACATCAGTTGTTGGCTGGACCCAAAGATCTGTTAGAGGACAGAACTAACACCCTGGAAATGTGCCCAGAGACACTTTTCTCTGGGAGCCAAGAAGAAACTTAAGTGATCCATTTTGAACTTATTAATAACTGTCACATTTCTCTTGGAACAATGCGAGAGCCAGTTGGGGTGGGTGCTTGGTACCTTGAGTTCTCAACAAAAATTCTAGATGTCAAGATGGTCTAGGACAGTGGTGGTGAATTTATGGCGTGTGTGTCATTGAAAGGCTTAGAAGGTTTGTCATCACTGGTCTAGAGCCATGATTTTCAAACAGGACTGCAGGTGGGAACACCAGGAGGAGTGGTCCCAAGGCCCACTACCAGGGGTCCCTACTGAGGAAGAGGCCTATATTTTAAAATCCTTCCCCATCTCACCCATCATCTGCATGATCAGCCATCTGTGTGTCAGCCGCAAGCTCCAGTTTCCAAAGCAATACTAATAGCCATTTTTACCCTGACCTGAATTAACCATTTTTTGGAACAGAGTAGGGTATGACCAATGAAATAAAGACCCACATCCAAGAACGGGGCCCTGGACAGCTGGCCCTGAGCTGGAATTTGCTTGTGGGGTTTGTGAGCAGGGGGCAGCTGTGGGAAGGAGAAGGGGCGAGAACTGCACAGAGGAAGATGCTGAGCTGTGGGGAGGTTCCAGGAAAGCTCCAGAGGACCTTGTGGGGAGACCTGGAGCTGGGCCAGTCCTCTAATGTCATCCTGAGTTGGAGCAGGGAACTGGGTCTTCAATCCATTGCGTTGACTGGTCACTCAATGTGGAGTGAATGCATCCTTCAGCCAGGTAGTTGCTTCAGTCAAGCCAACCCTGGGAGGGCTGACAGCTGAGACGACCTTCTGCAAGCAGTCCCAGCACCTGGGGGAAGGTCTTTAATTTAGTGGGGGGTGAGAGATTCGGGTGGAAGGGTGGGAGCCAACTGCACGGTGTTTCAACTTCAGATGTGATTCCTGGGTATCTAGCATTCCTTCAGCCCCCGGCTGGACTGGAGGAAAGTTCAGCCTCCTCTGACCTCCTTTACAGAGAAACAAGGCCATGGAACCCAAGTTGGAGTCCAGAATTGATCCTTTCACTAAGAGACACTGAAAGTTACTGCTTGAGGGTTCAACTGAGTGAGAACCCGGGGCGGCACTTGGAAAGCCACCACTGAGTTTGTGTAGAGGCAGTCTTCTATGGTGTTAGCTCCTGGCTGAGCAGGTCACGCACCACAGTGCCTGTCCTTACTGGGACACATGGGACTCCTTCCCTAGCCACCGTGGGCTGGAGGATGCCTTGGAGGCCTCGCCTTACCTTCGTACCCTGCGTGGCGGTCTAGGGTGCTTCTACAGACTTTCTCTCCCTCCGTCCTCTCCAATGGTGGTTCTACCTCCAGGGCAGTATGACAGCTCTCCAAGCTTTCCTGGCTTTGCCCCATTTTCCCCTCAAAGGTCGTTCCCCTAGTAAAATCCAGCCTGGTCTTCTGTATCAGCCACTAGCATTCGCCTATTTACTACTGAACTCTTTCCATCGCTGTGACTCCGCATCTGTGATAGTTAACGCTTGTACCCACCTGAGTAAGAAACGCCCAACTGATTGGCTTAGCATGGTTCTGGGTGTGACTGAAGGAATTTACTGAAGATGAAAGGTCCATCGTGGGTGTGAGTGGCCCCAACCAAACAGGCTGATGGCCTGAATGGAGTGAAAAAGGAAAAGCAGGAAAGTTTGATTCTGTGTCTTCCAAGTAGCTCCAGTCTTTGCCTTCGCCTTTGACATCCATCTCCTGGCTTCCAGCACAGGCTCATCTGCTTCCTGACATGGACTCACATGGGACACTGTGGTGAACTCCAAGCCTTCAGCCTCTGACTGCATCCTTCAGCTCTCTAGAGCACAGGCAGACCTTTCATAGTCATCCACACTTGATGTGTCTCCTATTAAATCTGTTTCTCTAATGAGCACGGACGAATACTCCATCTCAGGTGTGCCCAGAGCAATGGGTCCGTGAGGAAACAGGACTTGAGACTCAGGGAGCTTCATCGAAGACTTGGGATGAGAAATAGCACACGCCCATAATAACAATGAAATAAAAACTATCATAGCTATGAGGATTAGGAAGAACATTCCTGTATTTCTCAATCATCCTGTCTGCTCTGTAAGATACAAGAAAAGAGAACAAATAGAATTTATGGAGTGAGCACCTACCACATGCCATGTGTTTGCCTCAAGAAATTTTCATAAAAGCATCAGTTTAGGTGAACAGAAGAGGAATCGGAGGCGGGGGAAGGCAATGTAATTAGTCCTAGGTGACTTCGTGAGCGAAAGATGAGCCATGGTCAGACTTTGAGGACTTCAAGATCTGTGCCCCGCCCGCTTGTTGGGTGTGAAATAAGGATCACTACTCCAGCCAGTGCCTGTCTTCGCAGCTGAGCAAGCAGCGGGGCTATGTCTTGGCTGTGCAGATAGGCCCAGGGTGACCTCCTTTGCCATCTCATTGGTAACCTTGCACCAAACCATTGTGAAGACAGGCGCCCAGGAGGTCTTAACTGGAGCAATTGCTCAGTGCCCCAAGGAGGAACCGTCAGAGCTGATCACAAAGCCTGGCAGAGCAAGAGGGAATGAATCGAAGGAGCTGCCTCGTGTATGTGGTGACAACGGGCCAATGAACAGACAGTACGATGTCCACTGGGGGGCCATGGCAGAGGTGCACCCTCACTACTAGCCACAGCATTCTCTGACAGACCCCAAACTCCTCCCCTTTTGTGACTCACTTTCTCTCAATGTTTGCCCAGATGCTGATTTGAATGTGATTCAACAAATTCGAAATGGAAGAAATCTGGGGAGAAATTCACAATTGTAAATATCCCCACGGGATGGCTTGACATTGCTCATCATGCCAAGTGACTGACTCAGACCCGTGTAAAGACAAGTGCCCTGGGGAGCCCAGCCCCCAGAGATCTGAGGGAAGTTTAAACCTTTTTAGCTCATGGAATCTAATTCAAGCAGTCGTTAAGGGATTAGAAATGACTTCTATCCTCCTCTTGGAGACAAAGAGTGTTCTATAACCAAAAACATCATGATGTACGCACTCCTAAGGAGGGTCTATATTTGCTCTTATTAGAGAAGAACATTATACCAATGTCTTTCCCATCCTGGAGCCCTTCCAAGACCTAGCACATCATACCACTGCTGTCTCTAGGGTGAGGATCAATATGCTTTTGAATGCATATCCCCCAATGTGAAAGAAACTCAGCACAGATTCCCAGTTTTTTCTTTCTTTTGCAGAATGGGAGCTCAAACCTAGGGCCTTGTACAAGTTAACTCTCTACCAGAGCTCTACACACCCCAGGCCCAATTTTATTTCCGTACTTCTGTATTTACTCACAAATGATTTAAAGATACTATTAATATTTCCTAATATCTTAATGCATAATATGCAATTTCATCAAGATTTATATAGTAGATTTAAATCTATGTTTCAGTCAGTATTTTAGCATGTGCAGTTTTTTAGCTGGCCTCTTGGTAGACCTGAGGTCACCATTCTTCACATCTTATAAAGGGCTTATTTATTCTCGGAGTAGAAAAAGCTCAGATGCTGTGTTATTTTTCCTTTGTACTTCAGTAGTACCTAATATCTTCTGTGAGACAGTTCTTTACAGGTGTCTTATTTTTCTGCATGTCTGGTAAGCAGAGTCTCTGACAGCTTTCACTTTGGGCTGTCTTTTTAAGAGTGTTTGCACAGCAAAAAGCCTTAAGACACAGACCTGGGCTCCCTTTGGTGTGGAGAGTAGGCTGGTTTGCTGTACAGTATTATAAAGATGTCCTTCCCTGGGGCGCCAGTTGGGCAGCTTTCTGAGCACTCCCATCTGGGTTGCCTTCAGGCAGGGTTTTCAGCTCTGACATGCGCACATTGCTTGGCCCATGGACTTGAAGCAAGAGGGGCCAAAGTAAACAGGAGATCCACGCTGCTCGCAGGCTCTGAGTCATGAAGTCCAGCATCTATGAAATGTGGCAGGTTGCTTGCAAATAGGGGAGTATCTGAGAACATCTGTATCTTTTACAAGTGTCCTTTATGCATTTTAAAAAGTAGAGTGTGTCCTTTGTAGACATTTGTCCCTGTAGTTTGGTAGAGCTAGGTAATGCTGGCGTGTGTTCCTGACTGCCCATGCGCTAATTTCAGCACACTGGCATGGAAGCCACCTGTGGACCACCTGTCCTTGCTGTATGGAGCCAGCTCTCCCCTCCAGGTGACTTGAGCGCCCCACAGGTTATTGAATAGTGTGGCATACAGACTGGGGGGTGGGGCATGAGTTAATCCTTAATCAATACAAATAATTTCCTTCAAAAGAAGTCGTAATGTCTTCTCCTCCTCATTGTGCTGTGTGTGTGTAAGCCCATTAGAGAAGATTGCTTCTGATACTTCAAAGAATCAACAACCGGGATCTCATTGTATTAAAAAGCTTTTGCACATCAAAATAAATTACCAACAGAGTGAAAAGACAAAGCCATGGAATGGGAAAAAATTTTAGTCAACTGTCCCTCAGACTAAGGACTTTATCTAGAGCATATAGAGAATTGAAAAAAATCAGGCCCTCCGAATTCAACAACCCAGTCCAAAAATGGGCATCTCAGATGAATACCCACTTCTCAGATGAAGAAATACAAATGGCAAATAAATATATGAAAAAATGTTCAACATCATTCTTCACTTGAGAAATGTAAATTAAAACAACACTGAGATTCCATCTCACTCCAGAAAGAATGTCTATCATCAAGAAATCAGCCAATAAAGCCGGGCGTGGTGGCGCACGCCTTTAATCCCAGCACTTGGGAGGCTGAGGTAGGTGGAGCGTTGTGAGTTCGAGGCCGGCTTGGGCTACAACGCGAGCGCAAGGCTGGCCTGAGCTACATAACGCGACCCTGCCTCGAAAAACCAGGGCCGGGAGTTTGGCTCAGTGCCTTAAGCGCCTGCCCTGGCAGGCGTGAGGTTGTGAGTTCAATCCCCGGTGCCGCAAAAAAAAAAAAAAGAAATCAGCCAATAACAAATGCTGGAGGGGCTGTGGGGGAAAAGGAACCCTTCTCCACTGTTGGTGGGAGTGTAGACTAGTGCAACCACTGTGGAAATCAGTGTGGAGACGCCTCAAAAAGCTAGGATTGGAGGTCACATTCGACCTGGTTATTCCCCTTCTGGACATTTTCGCAGAAGAATTAAAGACATCATACCATAGTGATGTATGTTCACCCATGTTTATAACAGCACAATTTGTAATAGCCAAATCTTGGAAACAACTGAAATACCCATCAACTGAGGAATGCATAAAAAAAAGATGTGATATTTTTATACAATGGAGTACTACTCAGCTACAAAGAAAGATAAACTCAAGGCTTTTATAGGTAAATGGATGTAATCTGAGACCATACTCATAAGTGAACTAAATGAGACTTCCATGTATAAACATCATATTGTCTCCCTAGTATAAAAAACTAAAAGAGTAAATGAGATCCAAAATGTATAATAGATATTGTGAAAGCCAAAGCAGAAGAAACTGCTCAAAAGAAAAGAATAACTGAAATGGGGGAAAGGAGAAAAGAAACGAGATAAATATATGTGTGTGTGTACATATATGTGTGCATATATATATATATATATGCATGGTAGAATATGCTACTAATCTCTATTAGTTCATCAAAAAGAATGGTTTGTGCTTACATTGTTTGATCAATTTCTCATCTTTATCTTGTAATCTGAGCAACTACTTTTAAGATAACAATACACAATATATTAACCATCGTTAATCTCCTATTGTTTTGAAATTCTGTTTCCTCTTTTTAAAAATGTTTTTCTTTCCCAAAACCAAAATAAATAAATAAAAAGAAATGACTGCTGCTGAGTATTTCTCTGTCACCGCCAGGAGGCCTCTTGCATTTATTCACCCGTCACTGAGCTGAGCCCTTCCAGTGCTGCTTTCTTTGCCTCCCACTACATCTGAGCACCACTGTCTCTGTTTTGCATATGGTTTAGATGAACTAAGTAAATGCTCACTTAAACTTTGCATGAAACAAATTGGCTAGCAGCCTCTGATCATGGTCTGCTCTCTGTTACTGCCCATCTACTTCACAGATGGCGAGACTCAGGCTGAGGGGACAGATGTACTTGGTCCCTGTCTGTCACCAGTTCCTGTGCAGGTGTAACCTGCTTATGAGGCTGATAACCTCAGCAAAAGCCCTTCGTCATCATTAAATGACTTGTGGTTTGAACTTAACTCGATTAACCTCTATTTAGTGAATTATTTGCTGTTCTGAAATCATGTTAGAAGAAATTTAAGTATGTTTTTGTGTTTGTGAATACAGAGATTGGGATTATGTATCTCATGGATTTTGGGCAGAGAGGGTGGGTAGGTTTGGAATTAAAGAAAACACAGATTAATTTAGAAAATAAAAAGAAAGATAAGGCTATGAGATGACTCTGTCACACTCAGGGGCACACTCTTGTGTGATCAAAAGCATCCATGCTTGTAGGATTGAGCAATTGATGCTCTTGGTTCTACAGTTAAACTATGACATATCGTCATCCTAATAGAGATGCCAGCAAGTCAGGGGCATCAGACCCAAGAACTTTTGAACACTGTCACACTTTGTGGCTGCTGGTCTGGGGAAAGAAGGATCGTCCTGACTCCTTCACTCTGTTCTGACTTCTAAACCCATCCTTTCAGTTTGACAGAACAGAACACAGTTCTCTGAAGCTTCAGAAAGGAAATCGTCTACACTTTTGGCAGGAGGAAGATGTCTGTGTTTGTATGCTTGGGGGAAGGAGAGTTGGGGGAGAAAGCTGAGGCAGAGAAGTGGGAACCTGTGAATTCGTAGACAGGGCAATGTGTCGTACAAGCTGACCGTAACATGCAGCCCAAGTGCTTCATTTACATCCTGTGGTGAAGAGCTAGATGGAGTCTCTCCAGGAGTCACTAAATGTCCAGGGCAGGGCAGGATAGTGGAAGGGAGGACAAGAGAAGCAGGACACAGAGCTGGGTGGCACCAGGAGGATTTCTGGAATATTCTTATTAGGGAACCTTTCTTGCTTTCTTTCACATCATTCGCAAGTCCTGTGACATTGCATTCAGTTCTGTCTCTGCTGGTCTCAGAGATGAGTCTTGCTCACAACCACTTCCTATTGATGACAGTGTCAGAAACACAGGAACAAAGGACATCGATCCACCCCCTGGGGCTCTCACAAGAGGCTGGGTGAAGATTCCTGAACTTTTTCTGAAGGAGACGTCCAATAATGAGAGAAGATATCAAGATCAATAAATCAACTCACCTGTAATGTGGGACAGTAGAAATCAACAATTTCTCTTGACCACTGTTTAGGGAATTTTGAGAATAGTGGATAGTGGTTAGTCATTAGAAATATTGAATTTTCCTTATTCTGAGAATAAAGTCTTTTCTTACCCCTGATTATACTCTGTATCAAATGTCCAAACTGTGGATTAGAAATAAGCATAATGAGATCATAGACTTGGCATCTAGCCCAACCCCCTCTCTTTACAGAAGCAGAAAGTTACACTCGCAGATAGGAAGACACTTAGCCGAGGTCACGTGGCCTCCCAGAGCCCAGACCACGCCTGGAACTCAGGGTTAAGTGTGAAGCACTGGCTTTTCTATTAAACTGCACCCTTTCCTTGAAGAATCAGGAGTAAGTTTGTAACCTCTCGCTTTACATGCGCTTTCCCCCTGCCAGGGGAAAGGTGAGTAGCTGAAAATCTATAGGTCTAGAGAGGCGAAGGCAGGAACTCAGAAAGGAAACTTCTCAGTAATGTCACCAGCCCAAAGCAGGCCACCCGCGAAGTCATTCCCCCAAAGCTCTGCTATCCGCATGTTGCTCTTCTGCCTGAACATCCACCACAGGCTCTGCCATCACCTGCAGAATACACGTCAGTCTCCAAAATACAGCCCTGGTGCTCTCATCCACTCCCGTCTTGCGGTGAGGTGTAGTTATGAACACTAGGTGAGGTGTTTCTTACCGCTGTGGTGGCCAGACACTGAGATGGCAGTTGACCACATTTTGGAGATGGCTTCGGGGCAAAGACCTAAAAGTGACTTCTGAACAAAAGCAAGCAGACAGCACTCACTCCTGCTGACACGAAAGTCAAAGCTGGGAAGAGGGTCCTTTCCTAGGAGAGCCTTCATGGGCAACACAGCCTGGGCTGTCACCCGTGTGCAGGACCCTGGCCGTACGCACACACTCTCCCCCTGAACCTCATGCCTGTCCTGAACACGTGTTTGCCACCCACAGAAACTACGGAAAAATATATGAAGGACCCACAAT